>BLKR01002971.1:0-167393 GCA_011170035.1 Teleogryllus occipitalis
CTCCCTTCCTCCTGGCCATCTTCCTCCTTTCCTACTTCAGGATACAGTAAAAGATAATCCTATTACTGCTGATACAATGTTTAAAATTAGAGAAATTATATAGCTATATCTAAAATACAACTTTGTTACTATAGTGTAATAGATTTCTAAATGTAAAATAAGAAAATATTATGTAAAACTACAGCTTACAAATGTTTCTGAAATTATGATGTTTGTCACTTTTATTATTATTTTATTACTATTATTGTTACAAAGAAAATCAGTAGTCACAGTACTATTATATTGACACTTTCTGTATTTTATACCGTAAGATATCCTTTTGTAAGTGCCTTTACCTAATGATTATGTGGTAATTTCCCTTATTGTTGATTGAGATTATGCATTGTATAGGTCATCAAGAACTACCTGTTGTTATGTAATTGTAAAATTATATGCACCATATTTTCTCTTCTGATCCCCCCCTATCCTTTTCATTATCATTTCTTTCTTATCTCCTCTTGTCCACTTCCATTTGCTTCTCTTCCCCTTTTCTTTTGTTTTTCACTCTCAGCCCTGATATTTCTTCCTTTCAATATTTCGGCCTTAAGCCGCCATCCTGATTGAGGTTTTTTCTGGGTTTACTCAATCGCTTAAGGCGTATGCCGGGATGGTCCCTAGTATTGCATCCCAGACGTAAATGTAAAATAACCCCCCTTTTTTGTTTTTGTTTATTGTTCACAGTTGAGGCTGTCGGGTAATGACAACTGACATTCCTGACGAATTTTGAATTATTGATTGTAAGTGGAATAAGTGGGACCTATTTTATTATATATTTTTTAAGAATGTTCCTTACATCATGTCTTTCCATTTTGCAAAATTTCAAGAATAAACAAAAAAATGGCAATAAATTCATTTGGCTCATACTGATAAATTAATGTAGTTGGTAGTCACAAATTGATTTTTTTTTCTTCTTCTGCGACACGTCAGGTAATATTAATTACATCTGAATCCTTAAAAGTCAGTTAATATTAATTACATCCGAACGCCTCAACTGTAATTTTTAAAATTGTAAATTAATTAAAGTGGTTAGGCGGAAGAGCAGGCCTTAAGGCCTGAGCCTCGCCACAAATAAAGACAATTTTATTATTATTATTATTATTATTATTATTATTATTATTATTATTATAATTTATTTTGTTGTAGAGAATACCAATTTCATGTTCCTGAAGTATAAACCACAGAAATTACCAAATCAGTAGCTAAAAGAAAGAGAAAACTGAAACAACGTTAATAAACGTTAGGTGAACTGAATTAACTATAGAAAATACTCACTTTACTGAATTTTTTCAATACGAAAATGCTACATATGTCCATATGGTTTAGTAGATGTAATTTAAATTTATTGAATTTACAAGAGAAAATAATGACACATTTTAAAATTATGAATAAACTAGTCTGCAGAACATTCTATCACAATTTAATAGGGATATTGAACACTATCCATTATCATACATTGATTTCCAAGAATTTCGAAGCTTGAAATTTATTATACTCGGAACCACTAAATTTTAGGCATCGGAAAAATTCTGTATAGCCTTTCGCGAGGTAGTGTAGAAGTGACGTAGCGTATTGACTCGAAAAACTTGAGTTCGAATCTCGGCGTAGAGGGAAAAATCGCTTTCTAAGATTACTTTTGATTTAATTCCATATGAAAGTACAGGAGCGGCTACAGTATGAAAGAATTTTGTACGTATATCTTTACGCGTTATGTTTTTTTTAAATTCCTGTGAATTTTCCCCATACGTTTCTAAACTTATTTAATTTACCGTGTAAAACCATATTTTTTCACATGTAACATAGTTTTTTCATATGTAACACATGTAACATATTTTTTCACCTGTAACATCCTTACTACTTAAAATTCTTCACTTGTTATAAATTATTATTGCCAATTACAATTTTTGTTTTACAGAGAATTTGCTTTTAAAAGCCAGTGATTTTGTTCTGTTGGTAAGAAATTTTAATTGTTGGCAATATTTAAAATAGACACGCGCGTTGTAGCTTGTCTTCACTATCTTGCAAGATAACTTCATCATCAGCATAGCATAAGGACTTAAAATAAACATTTTTCCCCAGATGAATGCATTTATCTACATGAACCTTCCACGCTCCATACAAATATTCAAAACTGTTAATGAGAGATTCCAACCTGGTCTCATTCCTTTATTTGCGCGAATCTCCTTCGCTAAATTACCGTTTATATCTAAACTAAGAAAATAAAACTTGAAAATATTCTCGAGACTCTAGCAATAGATACTCGGACATCTCTATCAAATGAAATTTTTGGTTGGTCATCTCCCAATGTCTGGGTCTTTTTGAAGTAGCAGGGAAAGGGGTCGCGGGGAAGTAGGAGGGAGTAGTAGTATGACGAGTTAAATTACACTCTAGGGTGTCTCTCGCATCCCAGCCTCCTTATCTCCCTATCGGTGTAGTCTTCATTACTCAATCCTCTTTTCATCATTGCCTCTTCTACTCCTTCTCTCCATGTAAGTCTAGGTCTTTCTCTTCTTCGATGGGTTGCTGGTTGCCATTTCCACAGTATTTTGGGACAGCGTTCTTCGTTCATTCTTTGCATGTGCCCATACCATTTTAGTTTTTCCTTTCTGTTGTGTCAATTACATCAAAACTTACTTCCGCTTTACGTCAAATTTCTTCGTTTTTAATTTTATCCATTATAGTCAGGCCGCAACTTCAGGGCCAGAAGTCCATTTCCATGGCTGTCAAATTTTTGCCTTTTTTTTTGTTACTTCCCGTACCCCTTCTAGAGCAATATTCTCTACAAGAGTCGTATTCAATTTTCTCTTTACACTCATACATAATTTATCTTTCCATATCAGTGGATGTAGTTGTCTTATAGCCACTCTGCCTATTGCAATTCTATTTCTAATATCTTGCGTACTGCCGCCATTTGCATTTATTTCTGCACCCAGGAAGGTGAATTTTTGACAGGGTTTTACTTCGCAACCATCATCCAGTTTCAGACCTTTAGCATTTTCTCCTACAACCATATACTCAGTCTTGTTAAGGTTAATTTCTAAAACCATTCCGAGTACTCTTCATATAATTTCCGCAGCATGTATAGATTAAAGGCAAGAAAGTACGTGCTGTTTTAGCACCACTAGTTTAAAAATTGTCGTTTTCTTTGGTATTGTCTCCATTTTAGCAATTTCATTAAAACAATCAGTTAATTTTTTTAAATCTCAATGATTTAAAAATATTTTTACGCAAGTCAGCCAATAAATTGTCAAAAAACTCTTCGTTTCACGATCAGTAGCAACAATTTACAAGCAATCAAAAGCTTTATTTCAAATGAAAGTTAAACCAATAATTTTGCTTTCAGCAAAGCTACGATATCTTAAGTTCCTTAATAGTGCATTACAACTGAAAATAAACTAAAATCACTAACAAAGTAAAAATCACTCAAGAGCACAGACAAAACATTGCTTTGTTTTACTCACAACTTCCTACTAATGGTGTTTTTCACTGTTCATCGGTGGGAACAGCCGATATTCAAGTTTAGTCAATGCCTAATTTTGCGTGCAGAGAGTCGAGCCATTAGGCCCGCTCTTCCATCTGACCACGCAAATTTCGCTACGCTCCTTTCACCATCTAACGGAGAAAGGAGGTACTATCTTGGAGGACGAAACAGGCGATTTGAATGTAACTCAGAGGTGTCAGGATCTGTAACATGCAGTAAATCTACTACATGGGACATGCCAGCTTTACTTCCCCTCTGAAGCAAGGCGTAGGAAGGATTTTTTCACCCTTAAAAATCTACGGCTTCGATCGGCTGTGAACCCGCAAAACTTGGGTGCAACAGTCCGCTGTTACACCACAGAATCCGCATACGGAAACACCGAAACTGAAAACAGCACCGAATCCGATTCTAGGGAAACAGTGATGACTGGCGCGCGTATCTCCGTGCAAAGGAATACAGCACTATGCGAACTGATGAGCCACTGAGAGTGACAGCGAGCTCACAATTCGAAGCACTAATATTGATAAATTATAATCCTTTACGTGCTTCTCGTAGTTTCATAGCTTATTTCTCAGCTGCTTTTGACTGTTAATATTGAAAATATCTGTAGAATGTTTCCTAAGGTTCAATTCGTCTCTAATATACTGAAAATGCATTATTTGTATAATTTTGCTTCGTCATAGGCGGATCTATTGATGACCGGACGCCTTATGACTGGTAAATGCATTGATGAAAAGACTTAAGAAACGTGTTACGAGTTTACATTTACTAGTAAACACAAGGAACGTAGATTTCTTTTAAAAAAGTGTATTTTGAAAAATAATGGTTAATTAAAGAAAAAAATTAAAAGGATATTTTATTGCCTTCTAAATTATCAGTATCTATTCAATAACTTGAAAAAGGCTTAATGCGATTTGCATGGCATTTGAATTGTGATTTATTTTTAAAGTAATCATTTTATTCAATATCTCTGTTCGAATATAATATCATTGTTTTACATAAATAAATGTGTTGAATTTTAATGCAAATAAAATCTGACTTAAATACGGGATATGCAATGTAAGTGACAATTAAATTAAGTGAGTTAATGCACTCTGGCTCTGAGCGGTGAGATTTAAAACTGTCATTTCGATCCTCTTATTTTCTCTCTTCTCTGGTTTTACAGGGCTTCCATTTTCATTTAGAAATTCAATCTGAGAGTTATTAAAATTTCTGGAAGAAAATCTCTAAGTGGAGATGGGAATTTTATGTGTGTTGACTCCTCTGCTTCAGAGGAAATTGTGCCTCAATGCAAGAATTCACGACTGAAAAGACAGGAGCAAACTGTCACCGAGATTTCGTAGCTCGGCTCCGAGTTCGGGTTTCCCAACGACTCCCGCCACTTGTTACCAATTCTTCTGCGAGCTCAGTAAAATAAACACCAGACAAGATCAGTCGACTGTAGAAGAGAATGAGTGACGTCAAAGGAAATTAAAAGTTTATCTGAAACTTTATCACATCAAAGTTGAAATACGCTTCCAGTCTAGACCGTCCGATAAAGTTCTGGCGACAGATGTGGATTTTCTCAAATTGTGCTAACACGTCGTTCTCTGGCTCCCGCAAGGCATATCTATTCTAAATAGATGGCATCTACGTCCCGTCGATTCGCCAATTCATCGGTTTATCTGTTTCAAATTTTATGTCTCGCCTGAGAGATCAAGGATAACACATTGTGAAATATAAAAAATGAAATTTCTCTTGTATCATCTCGCTTCGGAGCAGCAAATAATTTTGTGGACATGTATTAGCGGAATACGTCGTGCTTTTGAGCGTTCATTAATAAAAACCATTCCAATTTGTTCCGGACCGATATAAAAGGATGTGGCCACACATTTTTGGCTGTGGAGGACGAAAGGAAAATCACAGCCTCCAATGGAGAAAAATTTAATTACACAATTTTGATTTCAATTTTTACAACTCATCCGCATAGAATGACTGCCATGTCTCGCCACAGGCGGCGGCCTCTACGGTGACCGTCGAAATTGTTCACAATGGAATGACCGAACGTAACTAAATATACGGTTACAAACATTTATAATAAAAGACCCTGTAAAAGAAAGTGAGTAAATAAGTGAAAATTTCACTCTTACGGTACAGTGGCTTCTATGTAGGCCGAGGTCTGTGTTATTTAACGCCCCGCGACAAACTTGTCTAAACAAGAAAGCAACTAACGTAGTTAAAATGCATCGCTCTGTCCGAGGAGATAATTAAAACGTGTGTCGTCAGAGAGCGACCACTGTGCGAGCCAAGGGGGCGGGGCGGGCAGCGTAAGGAAAGGGGAGACGCCACGAAGAGGAGACGGACGACTTTCAGCCCGAGGAAAACAGACAAAAGGGCGACGAAATTGCCGACTACGAGCGAAAGAAATGACGGAACATGTACTAAATGAATGGATTATGTTGGGAAAGACACTCATAAGGGTGAAAGAATGTGGAGTGACAAGGGAAATAAGTTTTAAGAAAGAAAGAGGGGAAAGCCGAAATATTAAAGACAAAATTAGGAGACTGGCTAATTGAAATGCCTATAGGTAGAAAAGTTCCTAGGTAGAAGAATTAAGATACATATAAAGAAATGGTAAGGTCAAAAAGAGTTTCAAGACGAACTTTAATGAAAACCTTAATTCATGTTTATTACATTACCCACATGTAGTATACGTGAAGAGATAACACCATTAAAAGGAAAAGAATTAGAACAACTAAAAATAGGAAGAAAACGTTACAGAACAATGCAATACTAAAAGACAAACATAACCCATAGGTATTAATGAGAAGATAAACGTCAATATGTAATGGGAAAAGTAATGTAGTAATGGTTACTCCAAAGGCCTGTACAGAAGTAGTTTAAGCAGGAACAAAACTTTGTGGCTAAAAAAATTAAATAGAACGTGAATAAATTAAACTAAAGAAACAATGAATACTTCAAACGAAGTACTGGAGAGAATTGTGTAATTCTTGAGTAAGGGTTGGGGAATAAACCATAAGTTAAACTAACAAAGATAATAAAAATAATAAAGATTGAAAAGAATATTAATTGAAAAACAGAGACAGATAGACTTTGCTCAACGAAGAGCAGACAATTCACAACCCTGGAGTCGTTATAGAATATAAAGGAAACAAATTATAAGACAATAGATGAGTCATAAGTGGCGTGGGTGAAAGGAAAGAACCAAGGCGAGGGCGAGGGGAAAGGGTGTCAGGGAGGGAGGGGGTGGGTAGCGCCCAGGGAGGGCCGCTGGAGGGAGGGTGGGAGGGGCGGAGGGAGCGGACGGGGCCGCCGAAGCGGTAGGGGTGGGAAGGGCAGGTGGGAATGGGCGGGGCGGGAGGGAACGGGGAGGTGGGAGCGAGTGGGCGGGAGGGAGCGGGCGGGCGTCGCGTGAGATCATAAAACGTCGCCGTGCTAATTGGGCGCTGGGCGACACCGCGTCTTTTTTCTTACTTAATTGGAAGCGTGTCGCGCTTGTGCACGGCGCTGAACGGTCGACTCGCGCTCCCGGGCGACGTAAGCACACCCTCTCCGCCCGCCAACCCCTCGCGAAATTAACCCGCCCGCTCTGTATTAAATCTCTTAGGTAAACGTGTAATTTTTGGGCGGAGTAGTGAGCGCCGGAATGAAGTGTACTGTGGCGCTTTGTTTACGCGATTTAACAGCTCGCCTGTAGCGACTGCACGCCACACGCTTCTGTGGCGACGGCGTTCTTGGAATTTTTATACTTTTATCCAATATTCCTGGGTATTTTTATGAATGACACTTGTTTTAATGTTTTAAATACATAAAAATATGGTTGGTGAATGTTTTGTTTACGAAGAGAAGTAGGTTCTTGTTTCTGTTTAAAAATATTTTGAACCGTGTTTTATCATACGTGCTCTTTGTCCTGGAGGTATATCATACTTTTGTATTTGTGTAGTCATTTTTACTTGTAAAAGAATGTTCTAGTTACCTCGCTAACAGTATTGTTAAAGAAGAATGTAATTTCGATTCGGGAATAAAACAATAGCTTTAAGGCAGTGGTGTCAGTTTATAATTTTTGTAATATATTATTTAATATTTTGCACTATAATAGTTTTCTTTTGCTTCCAGGTAAGTCCAGATGCAGATGTCACTCTATAACAAAATGGATTCCATGTAGGTAAGATATGGAAATCTCTTTTCAAATATTTTAGTACCTTATCATTACTGTATGTTTCTGTGTAATGTTTTTTATTTCATTTCCTTGAAATAATCTGACAAATTATTATTAAAATTACATCTTCAGCGTGTGTTGGAAGAGTATCTTCTATTTTACCCAAGTCTAGTTTGAATACGTGAGGTATGATTTACAATTGTGCAAACTGGAAACAAATCAATATCAATAGTGTCAATCAATAGTGTGCTAACATTGACTTCGATATTAAAATTTTTGTACAAAAATACAAGTCGCTTCTTTTGAACTAAGTTTGTTCTGCAAAGCATTATATCAAGTTACTCATGCTTTTTATTGAAGGACAAAATCACGTATACATTATTTTAGATATCAAGTAAAGATATAAACGTCTGTGTTCCGTGAAATGATCCTCTACCTCAGTTGAAAGAAAGATCGTGGCTAACACATACTTTTTTTAAAAAATTTAAATCTCAATATACAAATAATCTCTGTTCATGGCAACTGCTTTCTCTCCTCGTCAGAATTTCTACCGACATTCTGTAGTCTTTTGTTTTCCATCCAAAATGTCTTTTCATCATCTCGAATTGCCGTTGTCGCTGCAACATCGTTGATTGATTGTTAGTGATTCCGAGCGCGTCAACTACTGAAGACATATGTCCCGTACGTGTAGTGTACGTTTTTCATCGGGAGGTGGTGGTGATCTTTCCCCACTGGAATGTGAGTTCCAGCGCTGACCTACCGTCGACTAGCGGGGCCTTTCCCAACCAGGTATCTCTCACCAGTGGGGCACCGTCCCAGCCGGGACAAGTTCTGAGTCCCCGGCCGGTCTCCGGGCATGTGTGGTAGTGTAGTACATGTTAGTGTGTGTGGGGGGGTGGGGTGAGGATAGAACAAAGAAGAGGAAGGAAAAATCGCGCGCGGTCCGTGGCCCGTTTGTTAGGGTACCGCTCCGGCATTCGCCTGGTGTTGATCGAAGAGACCACGGAAAACTATCAATCAGAGCAGCCGGCCGCTAGAATTCTCCTCCCGACAGCTACTGAATTCAACCTAGCTGAAAAGCCAATGTCGAAAATCCTGCCGCCGTCGGGACTTGAACCAAGACCGCCCGGTCAAAGGCACTGCAGTGACATCAGTTAATGCACTGAGCCACCGCTCCCGGTAACATCGTTGATCGAAAGGGTTCTGGAAACGAGCCACGGACCACGCGTAGTCTTTCCTTCATCATTATTGCCTCCTCCTTTCCCATTACAGTCACACACACACACACACACACACACACACACACACACACACACACATACATACACGCTCTACACTTTGCCCGCAAAGCCTTTTGCACTTTCACTGACTTCGGGAGCCGCGCGCGAACCAGTGGTGGGGACCACGAATGAGAACGCGCAATTCGAATCGTAGCTCTTAAATTGAAAGAGCAATCGGCGAGAACGTGATGTATTGTTACATATAGTTAAAGTAATATTGCCTTTTCTATTATATTCGAAATATTTGTGGTCTAATGATATGTAACTATGTATTGTAAAATATGAAACTAATATTTCTGTCACCTTGACAGGTAGCGGTTGTCAGAAGAGAGGAGATTCTGTTATCCAATCACATGGTTCAAATTCTTATGATGTCATTGCAGAGTTTCCGAGACAACTTACGAAAAAATGAAATCTTATAGCGAGAAGCATTTGTAAATTTAAGAGTGTCATTACTTCTTTGGTTACGTAACGTGTGTACGGTTCTGTGTCGTCTATTGTTGTCTTCCCTTATTGCGATTCATTTCTTGCTACTATTTTGCTGTGATGTAAGAACAACCCGAAACGACCAGAAAATCGCTCTTCCCCACCCCAGCTGTCAAGTCGACAGAAATGTTTTCCGAACCATAGAACTGTGAATGTAAAATATTGAAAACTAAGATTTTTTTCTTCAGAAATAAAATTAAAAAGTAAGGGAAATTGAAATAAAAAGAAGGTATTTATAAATCTAACTTTGCTTTGAACTATATTAATATTTAAAGACAAAATTTAATTGCTTAATTTTCTCCAACCCTGTTCTTTGTGGCGTAACGTATGAGTAGTAAGCGAAGAAAAGTTATGTGAATTTTTGTTTTCGAATCTTAGATGTAAGTTAAATTTCAGTAAAAAAAATGTTCGGTTTCGGATTAGACGCAATGAAAAATTATGCGGTATTTTGTTTGAGCACAATGTTTCCTGTGAAAAAATAATCTGATTAACTGTATCAGATAAGTTTGCAAAATTGTACGTTTTAGATATTTAAAATAAGGAATATTATTTATAATATGCCAACGTGTAATGGCTTGAAACTGTTTTACTCATGTCAACGGAATCGTCCCGCAACCAGTGTTTAGGTAGAACATTAATAACAGATAAGCAGTAGCTTCCATACCATTTGCAAAGGTCGCGAGGACAATAAGCAATTTCCCTCTTCTGCGACCATCCTTTATGGCGCATGTGCGGAATATTGTGTTTAGAAATGGAATTGCAATATTGTAATTAGGTATAACGATCAAGTATGAATAAACTCGGTGAGTTGGTAATGTTCATAATGTTGATATTTATTTCCATATCATTCCATGCTATCCCAAACATTCATACAATTTCATACGATCAAATATAAAAATATAGAGTAAATGAAAATGCATATCTTGTTTTATACTGCCTAAAAGAACATTTAATGTAAACATAAATATGATCTTCATTAAATTATTTTTTATTACTATTATTATTTATATTTATTATTTATTATGACCATTTCAACATTTGTTCAACAGGCAGTTATAAAACTGTAGTCACTCAAAACAAGAACCCGAAGGCAGGGTTGCGAGTTTATTCTTTACCTGCTGTCAGAGGAGAGAGAACAGGGTATAAGCGATGCGGTGGTCGAATATACGACAGAGAATACGTGCTCTTAATTGTCGAGTTGTAAAACGAGAACTGACAAAAATATAAGATCTTGAAACATTCCTTGGTAAGCACCTTCGTTTTTACCGTTTCTAATATTGACTTCTTGACCAACCTGAACACTCCACTTTCCAACTTTTGCTACCAGCTAATGTGTCTCAGTAACAACAACCCGGTTGCTGCAGATGTTTGTCAGTTTAGGAGATCCTAGAATTCGAGTTTTGATGGTGACTGATTGTTGACTCTAGGTAGATAGCTAGATCATTTACACTAAGACATACATTCAAAACCCTAATACAAATGTCAAAAAAACAGTATGGAGATTGGCGCTGGTCCCAGCTGAGGCGAGGCTCCAGAAGGGGAGAAATCTTCAGGAGGAAATCTCTTTTATCATTCTGGACCCTCCACTTGCCCATCTTTTAACATTCTGGTCCCTCCACTCGCCCCTCTTTTAGTACTCTGTTCCCTCCATTCACCCCTTTTATCATTCTGGTCACTTCGTTGGCCCTTCTTTAATCATTCTGGTTCTTCCATTCGCCCGTCTTTTATCATTCTGGTCCCTCCACTCGCCCCTGTTTAATCATTCTGGTCCCTCCACTCGCCCCTGTTTAATCATTCTGGTCCCTCCACTCGCCCCTGTTTAATCATTCTGATCCCTCCACTCGCTCCTGTTTAATCATTCTGGTCCCTCTATTCGCCCCTCTTCAATCATTCTGGCCCCTCCGTTGGCCTCCTTTTTATCATTCTGGTCGGTCCATTCGCTCCTCTTTTATCATTCTAGTCACTCCATTCGTCCCTTATTTTTCATTCTGGTCCCTCCATTACATCGTCCCTTTCGCCTCCTTCCGCCGCGCCTCTTTGGCCGCGCTCCTGCGGCCGCTTATGTTCCCACCGCCCCGGGCGACGCCCTCCACCCCCATCCGCCCACCCGCCCGGATAGCGCGCAGTTTCATCGCTACAGCAAATGCGTCATAATTAAGTTTGCGCGGCGGGCGGTGCGGCCACCCCTCCTGGGCGGCTTCATTTCACCCTCGGAGCGGGCGGGGGCGTGGCGGGGCGGGGCGGGGCGGAAGAGGATGCGAACAGAGGACGCGGAGGACAGGACGAGGAGGCGGGAGGTCGCGCCCGCTCTGCCAAGCGTGTCGAGTTTCTTGGCGTCGCTTTAAAAGTTATCTTCTGTGAGCGGGATGACTCCCCGCCTGCCGGTTCCATTATGCATGAATATGTATGTTTGCGTCTAACTCGATCGTGCCGCGCCGGTAGCCCTACCAAAAAGCGCGCTTGGAGACGAAGCAGTTCGGACCCTGCCGGCCGGTCAACGGTAGCAGCGCCGTCTAGAAACACGTGACGGGAATCTGCTTTCCTCAGGAAGTGTTGAGGCTCTCTGTCTTTGCTAGCTTCGAAAAAGTTTGCTCTCCACATTTTAATGAGTATGCAAAAAAATTCCGTCGATATAAAAGAGTAAAACATGAAGTTTGGAGAAATCTTATTAGAAGGGAGAATGAAATTAAGGTTTCCTTAAATAGTTCGTCGTGTAATTACATCGTGCCAAGACATTGCTGATCAAGCCGACGAGCCATGTCCGAAATTCTTATCAACACTAAGAGGACTTGACGAAGATTGATGACTATTTAGGTTATCGTTAGCTATATTTACGGTCGAAAAATTGAACTCTCCACGAAAATGCACGTTAAAGCTACTTTATTTTGCATGAAGTATTATAAAGACCTCAACAACATTGCTCCATTTAGAATACAGTATTTTTAACTGTCTAAAAGTGTCTCGTTCTGAAAGTGAATTAATTTCCCAGAAACGTAACTACCATTGCCAACTCCTTCGGGAAAACAAAAGATGTGGAAGCGATGTTGGCTCTATTAAATTCTTTGCGAGAATACAACATTCAGACATAAATTCTTCAACGTTACGAGGCCCGAAACGAGGGGAATAAAATTGCAGGCCGTCCGCGTGGTTTCCCAAGCGCCGCGGCGCGGAGCATAAGTCGCGAAGCGCCCTTTGCGGGGCATTTATGCGCGGTTGCGAGTGGGAAGGGGGGAGGCAGAGGAGGTGGCGGAACCGGAGACGAGGACGGGGCCGGGAGCAAGGGAGGGGCGGTAGGATGGAGGCAGAGGAGGTGGTGGGAACTGTGGTGGGGCGAGGAAGGGGCGGGGCCGGAGGCGGGCTTTGGGGGAGAGGGTGGGACTGACGACGTGGACAGGTCTGGGAGCCGGGGGTGGGGAAGGGGAGGGGGTGGGGCCGGGACGAAAGGGTCGGTGCGGGGGCGAGAGTAGAGCTGGGGGCGGGGCTGGGGTGTGGGCGAAACTGTTAGCGAGGGGGCGGAGGCAGAGACGGTGGTGGGGACGGGGACGGACCGTGGGCGATAGGATTGGACTGGGCGCGGGACAGGGCTGGAGGCGGGGAAACGGAAGGAGAAGGGACGGGGCCAGAGGCGGGGCCGGGATGGGATGTGGGCGAGGCTGTTGGCGAGGCTGCGGGGGCAGCGACGGTGGCGAGGGCGAAGGGGCGGGGACGGGGGCTTGCCGGGGGCGAGGTGGATGGGTCGGCGGCAGCGGCGGTGGCGCGGCTGTGGGTGAGGGGGCGGGGCCGGGCGAGGGGCGAAAGGGCAGTGTGTGGGGGAGGGGCGGGTGCTCGGCAAGCGTAGAAGGATGGCGTTGAGGGAAGGACACAGAGAGGACGAGGTGCTCGCGCACAGGGGCGTGTGGTGATAATGGAGGTTGCAAAGTGCCTGAATGAAGACGGCAAATATAGAGACAGCAGGGGACAACAGAGTGAATAGGGGTTGGGGAGTGACGATTGGGGCGACGCCTTGTGCGGAAGTGATGCAAGAGAACCAAAGGAAAATGTGGAGCAATATGGAAGGTAGGGGCTGCAGGAACTGGGGCGACGGAGACGGTGACTTGGGAGACGTGATGTTTGAATGTAGAGACAGTCGGGTTGGCTGTTGCGACCATAACGACTCGGAAGGTTGGGGGCGGGTCGACGGACAGAGGCGGTTGTGACAGCCGGGACGGGGGTTCGTTATGCGGGAAGCGTCGCAGTGTAGAATAAGCGGCGTCACAGTTTTACTACCGAGGAGCACAGCGCACAATAAAATGCTCAAGACGGGCTGCCTCCGTCACTCCCGGTCGCATCGCCGCCGCCAACTCCCCCTCCTCCCCCCTCTCGGCGCCAACCCTTCCCCCTCCTCTGCCCGCAAACTCTGCCACGGCGCTCCGTAAACCTCCCTGGTTGCCTCCGCTGCCTCTGGCTACTGCGATCGCCCGTCACCCTTAGATCATCTCGCTGCTTCTTGCACTCTTTGCAGAAATCTCTTCTTTCACACAACACTTCGGTACCTCTTCTTTAGATATATACTTGTTGTGCGTTTTCAGAAAATGCTACTAAACTGTTGAAATCAGTTAATATTTTGCTACATTTTGTCATGGTGCCTTGCGTAATTCAAATGAAATTCTTTTCTAATAAATTTATCTTTAATCTAATATTTAAACATGTAAAATCTAGTTGAAAGTTTTCTTGTGCTCATTTGTTGCAATAACTGTATGGTGCAACGTTGATATGTGATCTTATTCGCAATGAAAATTTAATCTTTTTCCGCATTTTATGTTATTTATAATAGCGTCCACTGAACAATGGAAAAGCTCTTACTTTAGCGTCCAAAGTGCTGCAGTCTCCCACAATACCTTATACTCAGTCACCCGTCACGTTTTACGATCCAGTTCTTTTCAGACTTGTGCCTGACCAACGCTCGAGATAAATCCTTCAAGTTCACAAGAAATCCGCGTTTTTTTCGTTGATTGATTGATTTTTTCGTGTTTCCGGGCGCGTCAACTGCTTTGGTCATTAGTCCCGAAAGTGTAGTGCATGTTTTTTCTTCTCGGGAGATGGCGGTGATCTTCCCCAGCTGGATAGCGAGACCTATCGTTGGCTACTGGGGTTTCCCCTAACCAGGACTCCCCCACCAGCAGGGCACCGCCCCAGCCGGAACAACCTCTAAGCTCCCAACCAGTCTCCCGGATTATGTGGTAGTGTAGTGCATGTTAGTGTAAGTGTGTGTGTAAGGGGAGAGGATAGGACAAGGAAGAGGAAGGACAGATTGCGCGCGGTCCGTGGCCCGTTTAGTAGGGTACTGCTCCGGCATTCGCCTGGTGTTGATCGCAGAAACCACGGAAAACTACCGATCAGAGCAGCCGGCCGCTAGAATTCTCCTCCAGACAGCGACTGAATTCGACCTAGCTTAAAAGCTAGTGTCGAAAATCCTGCCGCCGTCAGGACTCGAACCTAGGACCTCTCGGTTAGAGGCACTGCAGTGACATCATTTGATGCACTGAGCCACCGCTCCCGGTTTTATTTTTGGTAAAATTCACTACGATGATCACAGCTACCAGCTACCGTCGCGACGTTGGTGTCCCAGCATGAATTCCATCACTCTTTTACTACCAATCTTAGTTTTACTATCTCTCTTTCTGTTTCAATTACTTGAAAAGTACTGCTGTAATATTCACTTCCATTTTATCCAAACTACAATACAGGAAGCTTAATTGCAGATAGTTCAACCCATCTCTTAAGAAATTTTTCTCTTTTTCTCAACGATGTCTTATTTTTTTAGGCTCTCAGCGTCCAATGTATTCAGTATCTCTCTTACTTCTTTTGACTTCTCAAAATATTGTAACCTCTTGGCCTTAGTTTTCTTCTCAATTTTTCATTCAAATTTATTGACATATTTGTATTTCTATGTTATTACGTAAGAATATCTAAACAAAATTTTGATAATGAACCCTCACACCTTAAATCAATTTACTATAATTTCTGGAGAGACTAATTTTCGTAACTCTAATATCAAGTTGATAACTCAAATGCTAGTTTTCTGAAGAGTATGTGAAAAATTCTTCGCAATATTACCTCATGTGGTCACTTTCCTTTCTTTTGCGTTGTCACCGTGCTGAGATTGCTCTCTCTTACGTCGGCGACCAGGATGGTCATCATGGCCTTAAAGCTAAATTAATGTATCAGAGTAAAATGTAATGAAATTTTGTGAGCCATAACCATTTTATGGATGAATAAGGCTGCTTTATCGCCTCGTACATTTAGTTGACTATCTCACCAAGACCGTAGATACCATTCACGTTTCAGTGTCTTCAAGTGAAGGAGACCCTTGACTTTATGATGCAGACCTTGCGGGAAATAATAAATTGCAAATATTCCTTAATTTTGCAAGCATATTTCATACATCACCCAGAGGGGCTGCAGAATGGCACAGACTTTCTCGTAGTTACGTTTTCTAATTTCTTTGGTGTGGATTGGAAGACCGTAGTCTTCCCTCATCCTCTTGCCAGTTACCATCTATTGCCACCCAAAATACATTTTTTTGAAGTTTTCTCAACTTTTCGGTTTCCAAATAGTAGATCCGAAATATTGTTTTAAGAACATTAAAGAAGGCTAAAACCTTGTCGTAAATAGCAATTTTCGTTGAAAAATTTGGAACCATTTTTAGAAAAATGGCGTTAAACGTTACTGTAAATCCGAAAGCTCTTCTTCACAGGAATGTATTAAGTTTTCGAAAATCTTAATTTGAAGGAATTTGAAGAACTTCCATTTACAAATTCAATTTAATGTATACCAATTCATTGAAATGTGCATATTAACGGCATGAGAGATATTTCTATAAACATTGCATTTGTGTAATGTTTTTTAAAACAAAAGAATATGAACTATACATTTTTTAAACAGTGCCATTACCACTATCCGTTGGAAAAGTTTGAAGAACAAATTTGGAGCCATTTTCTCGAAAATGGCGTTTGAGCGTTTTTGAAAATGCGGAAGTTTGAGCTCATTTTTACAAAAAGATGATTTTTTGAGAAACTTTACTTGACATTATTTAAAGCATATGTACTCATAAATACAATAACGTAAAGAAATAGCCTCTAATGTAAATATTGCCGACGTGAGAGGCAAGTCACTAAAAATTTTTGAAAAAAGAAAATGATACACTAAAATTAACTTAACGTCATATTAAACAGTACAATAAGAACTCTTCATTGGAAAAATTTGAAGAAAAAATTTGTAGCTATTTTTGAGAAAATGGCGTTTGAGCGTTTCTGAAAATGTGGAAATTTAAGCTCATTTTCACAGAAAACTGTTGTGTTTTTGAGAAACTTTATTTGACATTATTTAAAGCACATGTACTCATAAATATAATACTGTGAAGAAATCGCCTCTAAAATAAGTATTACCAACGTGAGTGACAGGTCAAAAAAAATACATTTTCGTAATTTTTTAAAAAACAGCAAAGATTAGAGCAATATGGCGTTTATATCATCATACAGGGTTCGTTTAGCACTAACCGTACAACAAATGTAAAGAAAAATTTGGAGCCATTTTCGAGAACATATTGTTTTTATTATTTTTGAAAATAGCAACTATGGCTCGCACTATTGCCTGAAAACTACTTAAATTTCCAAGAAAAACTACATGACTTTAATGAAAGAACTATTTATGGAGAACGAATTTCATTTGAAGGGAAAACCTCTATCTTCAATTTTATAGTTGTGGAAAGACGCGAAACAAAATTCAAACTTTTGTAATTTTCGAAAATTCTGAGTTAACCCTGAAAATCGGATCTATGCCACATCTATAAGTGTATTATACTTTATTCTTACTAAAAATTTAAAGAAAACATTTGGGGTCGTTTTTGAGAAAATTTTGAAAATTTCTGGAGGGCTTTATGTAATGTACCTCCTAATTTTAAAGAATGTTTTTCAAAATTTCAAAGCTTCAACTAGAGCCAGATAAACAGAGGATTCTTCAATTTGGAAAACATCAAACGAGTGGTTTAGGCGCTAAGAGTGTTCACAGACGGTCGGACGGACGGCGGGACGGACGGACGGACGGACGCACGGACGGACGTTTTGCTGCTAATTGGTTTTTCGGCATCAAGGACCAACAAAACAGGGATTCTGGCTACACCACGTGTTAGGGGATTTTTTTCTCTTAATTAAGCAACTGGTTTAATGCATTTTTTCTTCGCCAGAGTACAGGATGAATTGTTTTTCTGCCGAAAATCCTCCGTTTTTTTTCGCGCAGCATTACGTAACTTTCTCTATACTACATATATTACTCTGGATATACGTATACGAGAAAGTTAAGTCAATGTCTTGAAATCATTAATAGGTAAAACAGAATGTTTTAAGTACAGTTTTTTCTTCCTTATTTATTAAGATTCATTTTCATAGAGCTGAATTAAAGGAGGATGCCCAATTGAATATATTCGTATTATCCAATTCTCTTTTACGGTTTTATATTTATTGTGCAAATGATTAGAAAAGGTTCCCGCATTTCTAATGTTTTTGATCTCACGTGACATTTTGAAGATTAATCGCAACGATGAAGGGGTTCTTTGTAGACAAAATATGGCATGTTCTATATAACTAGTGGGTGCTACAGAATGGCAAAAATCTTTTTCGTACTAGCAAGTTTCCTATTCTCTTGCGATGTGAGTCTTGTAATTGTCATGTAATTGTACAATAGAAATGTTACTTCAATAATGCTGTAGACGAGGAAAACAAGGTTCTAGATAAACATTTTCATTACAAAAAATTGGAGCCATTTTTTTGGGAAAGTAGTTGGAGCTTTTCTAAAAATGCAAAATTTCGAAATCATTTTTACAGAAAAATTTATAGATTTCGAGAAATTTTGTTAAAAACATTTTAAGCTGTTGTATTCGCAAATTCAATTAAAAAAATCTCATGTAATGTGAATATTAACGACGTGACAGATATTTAAAAAATATATATTTGTGGTTTTTGAAAAATTAAAAGATTACTTCGGAATGTTGTTGTTGTTATGTTACTCTGCTCATTTAGCACTATCCGTATTATAAGTTGAAACAAAATGTTTGGAGTAGTGTTCTCAGGAAAATTGTGTATTAAATTTTGTCCAAATTTTGCTCAAAATTACTCACAACTTACTAATATTTTCAAAATAATGTACTTGATATTAATTAAATAATTAATTCTACAGAAAAATTTCATTTATAGCAATAATGTCAATCTTCAATAATGTAGTTGTAGGAGATAGTCCAAAAATTTGAAAGTTTTGCAATTATCAAACAGTTTTTGTTAAGTATCAGTGAAAATCTGTATATCTTTACGAGTTTTACTCTCTTCTAACAAAAATGTAAAAATATAAAGCCATTTTTGAGAATGTACTGAAAATAAAGAAAATGGCATCGATGATTTCTAATTTTAATTTTTAATTTTGCTTGCGGAGTTGAAAGGAACATCTCAACCGTTTGTCAATCCGGGTCGGAGTAGTTGTGTTTAAGAAAACACGCTTTGTTGCAGAATACGATCTTTCAAACTGGCATGTTGGTGAAACCCCTAGTGTGATATGATGTGGAAGGTGATTTAGCAACGGTGTGCTCTTGGCGGAACAGGAGATCTAAATTATTCCTCCTTGGGAAGATCGGTCCTCCCTCTTCAGTCTTTGCATCTTCCCAGAGAAGTGAAACCTGAAAAGAAAAATATTACTGTCTTAGAGTCAGTACTTTTTAATCATACTACGAAAAAATGAGCTGCCACATGCTTAGAACTAAATATGAATGAATTATTTTACGTGACGAGACTCAGGCCATGAGGCCTGCTCTTCCGTCTGATCACGCGAATTTCGTTACGTTCATTTCACCTAATAGGGGAGAGAGAAGGTATTACTTGGGCGAAGAAACAGGCAATTTGAATTTAGCTCAGAGGCTTCATTTAGGCTTGAGGATCTTTTACATGCAGTAAATCTACTAACATGGGACAGCCGGCTTTATTTCCCCTCCGAAGGAAGGCGTACAAAGGATTTTTTTGCCCTTAAATATCCACGGCTTCCATCGGGTTTCAACCCGCGAGCTTGGGTGTAACAGCCCGATACGCTAACCGTTACACCATCGCCGCCGCATATTGTTATACTGTTAATATTACATGTTGAACAGTTGTAGTTAGTATTGCTCAAAGGGTACATTTTACATTTAAATGGCACTTGTAGCTGATTAAAATCCTAGACATGCAGAAAATTGATACGAAGTAATTGGTTCATGTTATTCCGTTTAATATTTAACAGAATTTTGTAACTATTCCTCAGAGTACTACTGAAAAATGGGCAGCGACTTTTCAAAATTTTCTCATTAACACGAAAATTTTCTGACATGTACTCCTTTGCATTGACGAATTCAATTTCGAGTTACAATATTGTGCGTGCGGAAATGTCCAAGTTGTGAATGGTCCGCAGTGAAGCGAGTTCCTCTTTATCGGCGTCGCGTTCAACTTCAGCTTTTCCGCCGCTGGCTCCCACACGGGACCTTGCTCTTCACCCCCCCATCCCTCATGGTGGGTCGCGGCCGTCGCCATCGCCGGCGGCGTGGGTGGGTTCTGTGACCGCATGCGGGGACGGAACGACGGCGCAGGCAGGGCTAGGGCGGAGTGGTTGTGGGTGTGGCTGCGGAAATCCTGATGCGGGGCGGTGCGGGGGAAGTAGATGGACACCGGGACTGGACTGTGGTGGAAACGGGGCGAGGACGAAGATAGTGGCAGGGGTCGGGGTGGGTCGGTGAGTGGGTTTGAGACTGGGGAGGCGGATGGGAGTGGGAGACGAAATGAAGGTGTGGGGCGGAATGGTGTCGGGGACAGAGAGGAGGATGGCAAGCGGAGAAGGCGAGAAGGGGACGGGTCGAAGCGTACCTGGGGCGGGGCGGCACCGGGTTGTGTTGGGGCGGGGTTGTGTTGGGGCGGGGTTGTGTTGGGGCGGGGTTGTGTTGGGGCGGGGTTGTGTTGGGGCGGGGTTGTGTCGGGGCGGGGTTGTGTCGGGGCGGGGTGTCGGGGCGGCCAGTCGGGGCGGGGCTGTGTCGGGGCGGGGTTGTGTCGGGGCGGGGCTGTGTCGGGGCGGGGCTGTGTCGGGGCGGACTGCGTCGGGGAGGGGTTGTGTCGGGGCGGGGTTGTGTCGGGGCGGGTTGTCGGGGCGGGGTTGTGTCGGGGCGGGTTGTGTCGGGGCGGGGTTTGTGTTGGGGCGGGGTTGGGGCGGGGTGGGGTTGTGTCTGTGTGGGGTTGTGTCGGGGCGGGGTTGGGGCGGGCAAAGTTTGGGTCGGGGTGGAGGCGGAGCGGGGGGCAATGGATGAATAAGGGGAGTGGGCTGGGGTATTAGCGGGCACAGACCAAGGGTGGAGACAGTGGCAGGGGGTGGTGGTGGTGGTAGTGGCTCTAGATCGGGGAGAGAGCGGGGTTGGAGCGGTGGCGGGGACGTGGGCTATGGATTGGGAGGTAGTGGGCTATGGAGAAGAGGCCGGGGTCGGGGCATGGGCGTGCCGTGGGCGGGGCGGGGGCGCAGTAGAAACGGAATGGGGTGGAACAGGGGCAGTGGATTTGTGCGGGGAGTGAACTGAGGCGGGAACGGTGTGAAGACAAAGGCAGTGGCAAAGGGTGGTGGTGGACCGGGGTTGAGGAGAAGGCGGGGCTGGACCGACAGCGGGACGGGGGCTGCGGCGGGGGTAGAGACGAAACGCGTGCGGAGACGGAGCGAAGGGCGGCAGGCTTTGATGGCGCGAAGGAGGCGGAGTCGAGGAGGGGGCGTGCCGTTGTCGGGGCAGGGGCAATGCACGGGTGTGGGGACTGAGTTGGGGCAAGACTGGAGTGAGGACGAAAGCAGTGACAGAGGGGTTGGTGAGTCGGGTTTGGGGAGAGGGCAGGGCTGAACCACCGGCGGGGACGGGGGCTGTGTCTGGGAACGGAGACGAAAGGCGTGCGGGGGCAGGCTATGACAACGCGAAGGGAGTGGGGTCGGAGCGGCAGCAATGGATGGGAGCGGGGAGTGCACTGGGACTGGACCGGCGTCGGGGACGGGGGCTGCGGCAGGGGATGGAGACGCAACCCGCGCGGGATCCGAGCGAAGGCCGGCAGGCTATGACGTCGCGCCGGGGGGCGGGGCTGCGGCCGGGGGCGTGGCGTGGGCGTGGCGGGGGCGGCGCGGCGATTACGGCGGCGCCCGGGGGAGCCCTTGGGCCAGGGCGCGGCCGTCGCCAGCCTTCCGCGCGCCGCGCCCGGCAATTGTTCGGGGACCGCGGCCGCCTGCTTTACGGTCGCCGCCCGCGCCCCGCCCCCACGCCCGCCGCAGCCGCCCCCGCGGGAGCGCGAGCCCTCCCTGCCCGGCCTTTTAATTCCGGGCGGGCGGGCGCCCTCGCGCGGCGCCCCTGCGACGACGCCCGGCCTCTGTTTTATTGCGTTCGGAAGGAGCGGGGGCGAATCTGTTTTCCTTTGATGCGGCCGCGCAATGGACGACGGCCGCGAGGTGCGCGTCCTCGGAGCGAGAAGTCAGCGGCTGCGCCGGCCACTCATCTCACTCAGGCCAAGACGTGGTCTTCTGATACTCTGCACTTTAAAATCTTCAATTAATAAAATTAAAACAGCAAAATGACTAATGGCTAATGTGTGTGTGAGAAAGAAAGCAATAAAATGTGAAAAACATTAGCGTGATATTCAATAAGCCATCATCATATAAAATGCAATATGTAAAAGTGATTGGATATTAAACGTATATTTTGTTCGTGTATAAATATTTCATTCAGATACAGTGGGATGATATGGATATTGATGTGAAGTATATTTGGTTGTAACCTTTTTCTAGTTTATTAAAGACAGTTTTATATGCTTAATACATCTAATTCAGGCAAAGTAAACGTAAAATAGTCATTTCCTAAATGATAGATTTTTATGAGGAAAGTGTAGTTTTTAAAAGTTTATTATTTCCTTGAACCCAATTTATATATTATATTTTGTACATGATATATTATACGTGTATGTACCTACGCATGTATCCGCCATTTTAGAATTTAATGAAAAGGATTTAATCCGGCTTTGCCAGCTAGAGATTTGTTTTTATTTATTATCCTTGCCTTTAAATAAAGGAGACATGTGGTGACCATGAAGCATTTCCTTCACCGTATCATACTTGGCCTAACTGAGCTTTCTTTTCGCTACAAAGCTATAAAATCTGACACGATTGTAATAGGGGGGAACTATATTTGCCACGACAGGGAATTTAAGCTAGAATCGCCCAACGGAAAGCGAGCAATCTGTCCATTAGCTTTTGGGCATGGACGTGGTTTCAGGACTGCGACTCGGGGAACACTTTGCACACTTTTCCCATTGGTCATGCTGATGTGTGCTGTAGCGTATTCCTCCCTAAGGAGGCGCGTCACTTGTGAGTACTGTGATGAACGAGATATGAATAACGATGGAGGGGAAGAGGAAGCTTGCCAAGTAAAAGATCATGAGTAATCTTAAAGCGTCACTTTATTACCGCAGCCAGAGAGAGTGGGGAGGGAGAGAGCGAAGGCGATATGTCAGACGATAGGGATCTTAGGGAGAGTCGAGCATTTTCACTGATAGCGGCCTCTTTGCGTATCACACCATGGTCCGAGCATGTCTCCAGCGACGGCGCCGGCAGTGGCGGCTGCGGAGCCCTGAGTTCATATATATATATATATATATATATATATATATATACACCATGAAATAGAAAAGTTGTCGAATTGTGTAAATTGGGTGATTTTTTTTTATTTCTGGGTTAATTTTTCTTTCGTAACAAATGTGCTCATTTCTTTTGTAAATAATAAACAACTTAGAGTTTTCTGCAATGCAAAGCTTTGCCTAGAATGCATGTTTTTAAATCAACTTTTAAGAGCTTATTGCGGCTCAGCCATTCAGAATATCCTGATACTTTATTAGATAAAATGTGTTTATATATATATATATATATATATATATATATATATATATATATATATATATATATATAACCGTCCCATATGTAACACCTTGCTTGCATTCAGCAGCGCTTTTGGTGGTCACTGCCGAAATGTTTGCATCATTGCACATTATTTTCTTTAAGTTAGACGGTTCTGTCCGGTATCAGTTTTACTGCACAGTCGCAAATCTACACATTTTAATTGCTTTTCCTGTTTTTCCTGTTCACTTGGTCGGATTCTTGCCGAATCTCCAAAACAACTTCTTCGGTGATCGACGCAGTTGTTCTCTTCTTAATGGGTATTCCCTAGTAGTTCTGTACTTTGTAATGCATATTGTATAGCTGAAAAAATATTTCCATTGTTTTGTTACAAAATGACGAACCAATATTATAAAGTATATACGTAACGCACACTTTTCTTCTAAATATTCTTTTGAGATTCCATATATGTACGAAAAACAACTCAGTGCATCATTGATCGTCCCAATGTGAATCTTAGCGTCAAAACGTCACCTTTAAAAGTTGAAAGCCCTGCACATTCGTGAAGAACAAGAACCTTTTTTAGTTACTCATCCTCAAACCTCTCTGGAGCAGGTTGAAATGCTGATAATCGATAATGGAAAAATATTTCTGCGTCGAAGAGAAACACCTGAAAATAACATCAACGAAGGTGAAGAACACAGTTTGCATTTACTGAAATTACACACAACAAAATTTTGTGAAAAAATTTGTAATTGAAGATATGTACGAAGAAATTGTTTTACTAGTGTGACTGAACAGCTACTGGTGCATACAACTAAGTCAGTTCGTAGTTCCTATTTTTTGTGACCTGTAAAAGTGAACAAAAGTAAATAATTTTAAATACGTTAGTAGAAGAATAGTTTTTTATTATTATAGTTATTATTGATATTATTATTATTATTATTGTTATTATTAATATTATTATTATTAATATTATTATTATTTTATTACTATTATAGTAAGAAATGTTGTCCTCTAGGAATGAAACGTGGAAGGTTTTGTGAAGGGTCGAGTTTTGAAGCAGAGCAATCGAGAATTAAAACATATTCGTGTATCTATTTTCCCTGTAAATGCGATACATATTTGTTTCGACTGTACAACATTCACTACGAAGCAAAAAGTACTAAAATCACGTTTTGATTTGAATATTATGAAAACTTAACCATTGGAAAGCAATAAAACAACAAAATTAAACGTCGATTTCTGGTATTATTAGTAATGAGAACAATAGTCGTGTTGGAGTATGAAAATGAACCCGGTTGCGAATGACTGTCAAAATGAAAATTGTTCGTCATTTACATTTCACCACTTCCCTTTTTTCTGCCCACACGCGCTCAACGCCCAGTAAATATAAAACATCAATCTTCATTTCTCTTCCATTGTGTGCATTCGATCACGAAGCATCGCCATTCTCCCAGCGCCCGGGCGGGCACGTGCTGCGGTTAGAAATTGAAATATACACGAGGGCACCCAACTCACGTGGACGCACTGAAACTCAATTACCAAATGGGTCTGCGCTCTATAAACGTGCGCCCGCGACCTGTTCATGACGTGCTAACACCCCCTGCTGCCGGTTTCACCCAAGTGGCCACACCGTCGGTCCTCCAGCGTCCGGGAGAATCCCTTGTAGCGTCACGTTGGCGGCCCTGCGTGGGAGGAGGAGCGGAAGTCTCGCATATCTGAGAGGTGACAGCCTAGGCGCCATGGCGCTGGGGTACGGATATTTTTAGACCAGATGGACGCCGGCGTGGCTTGGACTGTCACGTGGTAGAATGCGAACCTCCCTCCCACGCTCAACGGCGGTCACGTGACGGGAAGACGGCGGTATGAGATGGAGCCGACTAGCGTACGCGGCGGGTTTTGTTTCTGGAAACCTGGCGCTTTGCGCAAAATTTACGCGCAGGCGTGCGTTGCACGGGTGATAAGATCGCAGGAGTGGCGCAGTAGAAGCGTTCACTGGAGGCGGGGCTTCCCAAGAATATGTGGTGAATCCACAGGCGGGCGGTTGGGAAATACCGAAAAGTGTGTAGTTACGAAGCAGTAATGTAATTATTGTACGTACTTTGTAGAATAAACTTGTGCCTGTGTGCTTTTATCAATGATGCCACACCCCCACCTCCCCGTTGCTGTGGACGCGAGCGCGCTCTCGGCGACGCCGCCGCGGGGACAACGCCCCCCTCCACCCCCCCCCCAGCAATCGGTGCGAGGGAAGGGAGATTGTTTTCGCTACCTGAAAAGCTCCATTTTTCGGGGTAACCGAGCCGACCGCAACACGTGAATCGCGCTTGTTGCTATCCGTCAAAAACCACGAGCCTGATACATACAGAGAGCACGAGTGGGATACACAGGAAAAAAAAAAAAAAAAAAAAGAAACGCGGGTGGTATAAAGTCCAAAGCGACAGCGATCCGTGCGGGCGGCGGCGGTGGTTGCGGCGGTGGCACCGTTTTCAAAAACAGCTTTTTCCGCTAAACTGTACAGGAATTGATATCGACGGGGGCGGGGCGGGGCGGCGGTGTGACAGAGGGAAGCCGGCGGCAGGCCGCTCGGTCGCCGCCTCTCGGCCCTGTCACGAGCAGCAGACGCGCCGCCGCCGCCGCCGCCGCCGCCGCCGCCGCCGCCGCCGCCGCCGCCGCCGCCGGCGTTGTTTCGGCTCTGGAGTGCCACGCGTGTGACGGCCCCAGAGCCTACCAAGTACCCGCGGGCGATGCCCCTGGCTGCCACGACTTTTACTCCACACATCCCGTGAAATAAGTTCGTAGAAATGGGGACATTATCGATTTTTGAGGTTTTTGATTGATTAAATGATTTATTAGTGATTCCGGGCGCGTTAACTCAGAAGATCATTAGTCCCGTAAGCGTAGTTCATGTTTTATCGCGCGAGTTGGCGGTAAATTTTCTCAGCTGAATGACGAGGTGCGAAGCTGAACTGCAAGCCGGCTAACGGAGTTTTCCCCAACCCGATATATCCCAACAGCGAGGCAGCGCCCTAGCCGGGACAAGGTTTAAGTTCCCGACAAGTGTGGTGATGTAGAACATATGTGAAAGTGAGGGGTGAAGATAGGACAAGGAAGGGGAAGGAAAGATCGCGTTCGTCCGTGGCCAGTTTGTGAGGGTAATGCTCCGGCATTCGCCTGGGGTTGATCGAAGAAACCACGGAATTCTACCGATCAAGGCAGCCGGCTGCTAGAATTCTCCTCCAGACTGCGGCTGAGTGCGACCTAGCTCACAAGCTAGTGTCGAAAATTCTGCCACCATCGAGACTCCAAGCTTACGATCTCCCAGTCTGAGGCTCGGAAGTGACATCAGTTGATGCCCTGTGCAATCTTAGCCGGTTTACAGGTAATAACTGTAGGCGCTCGCTCTGCTTTTTCAAAAAAAAATCTAAAATATAGGGAATTTAAGAGAGTATTGCTCAATTATGTTTATTCCCTGAAAGTTCGGATCTAAAATAGATCAAATCTGTAAGGGTATCTCGCACTAGTTTCGTATTCTCTCACAGGTATGTCAAACCACACCCACACGCGTTCTTGCCCGATGAGGAATTTAGGTGCTCCTTTGGGCACGGGCCACTTTTCACGACCCCGCTCCGTTTCCCGTCCACATCCAAAAAAGGAGTTACATGCTGCAATGGGAAACCTAAGCACAAAGCTCGCTCGAAATACCGAATGGTTGCTTCACACGAAGACGCAATGTACATAATGTAAAATTATCAAAATTAAAAATAATTTTCTACACGTCTCGGTGTATTTCTAAATACTTTGACCGTCCTAGCAAGTCCAAACCAAAATCTGAGCAGCTACAGCGAGTTCCGTTGAAATATTTACCATAGAAAGTGTAAGCGTCTGTGACCCGTATGTGGTTCACGGGACATATTAAAAGTACCTAGTGTTACGTTTTGTGAACCACATATGACTTACAGGACAGTGAACGTGATATACACTTATTAATAATTCATTTAGTGTTTATTTTCTTTTTAATTCTGCCTTGAATAAATATTTTTGCCAAAGGGAACCATTACGTTAGCCAAATTTTTCCTTGTTTTCTTTTATTGTATGTTTTTATTAAATCATTCAGTTATTTATTGTATAAAGCATTAATATGATATAAAACGTGTATTTCTGCGTTAACAATTTTCACTTATAGGTGGACAGCTTTTTCAACAGAAAAATATCTTTATTTAAACTCTCAACTTGAACACAGAAAGTTAATGCAGTTATTTCACACTTAACTAAACACGATTACAATATCAAGATTCTTTAGAATGAAAATGTTTAATTTTACTCTTCATTGGAAGTTTGAAATCTCAACGATATGTTTTATCATTTTAATAGATAATTTCATGGTTTACTAGAGGAAATGGAAATCAATGTGGATTGAGGCAATGACTGTCAACCGGCTTCTCTAAAAGTCTTTCATGGGCCAGCTGTCCACTAACATGCCGTCATCGCGCAGCAATTTGTACAACCCTTACCATTAAATCTCGCTTCAATTGCTCTGGGCCTACCGGCCGAGAAATCTAAATATCCAGTAACTTTGTCCACAACATTGACATGCCTGCTCTAAAACATACACCATCTTAAAAGGGAAGATACAACTTACAAGAGTTAAATTTTTATTATTTTTACACTTTTTGTTCTCCATTAAAATCATACTTCACTGCAGTGAAATTGAAATGACACACAGGAATATCTTTCTTCTGCAAGGAAAAAATTTGCTTTTAACTTTCAAAAATGGATTGTTTTTTTGTTGTTGTTTTTTTGGAAAATCAAAGTTTAACCGTATTTTCATGCACTGGCTTAGTGTTTCCCTGAAAACTCAAATAATTTTAAAGATTTTTACAAATTTCTTCTTTTAATTTGTCGGCAATACTTCCAGGTACAAAACAGAGTGCGATCATTTAGATCTATCGATAAATAATATTTTTAATTTGAATCCATAATTAATATATTGGTTATTAAGAGTTTTTTCAGTTTTATAAATTTTTATCACAAAGACCATTGATCCAAAGTACATGATTAACCCAAATGATGCATTAATATAATTAGTTATAATATACCTAGTTAAATGCAACCTAAATGTTTTATAGCTTTAAAATGATTAGTTTTTAAGTTATAAAGGAAATTGATCTTAAAAACGGTAATTCTGGAAAACAAGGGACGAAGTTAGAGTCATGAGATTTGCTTCCTTCATTACTCTAATAGATGCATGATGCAACGACAAACCTTTTAAATCTTAACTCGAAAACTATTGAATCGACTCGAAACTATATTTTTTTCATCAAAATATTCCTGAATAATTAATGCATAGGCAAAAAATATATTCAAAAATAGAATTTTTTTAGGTTTTAGGGTGTATCTTCTCATACTCTCTGAGACTTGTAAAGTCATTTTGACTTTCCACATCCTTTATACCCGGAAATCAGAAAATTTCCAAAAATGTTCAATAGAATGAATGGACAGCAAGCAAAGTATAGTCATAGAATATATTCGTGATTAACTTGGTGTTGCAATGAGGTTACCCGGGTTGACATTGACGATATTTACCACATTTTGATAAATTAATTTATTTTTACAGTGTTTTAGTCATTCTTCTTTCAACTCTCTTAAACTTGCTTTCCATATAGTATTATACTATATTAAGAACATCAATGATTGATTTTTTCGTGTTTCCGGGCGCGTAAACTGTTTCGGTCATTAGTCCCGTTAGTGTAGTGCATGTTTTTCCCCTGGAGATGGCGGTGATCTTCCCCCGCTCGATGGCGAGATCCGGCACCGACCTACCGTCGGCTAGTGGGGTTTCCCTCTAACCAGGACTCTCCCACCATCGGGGCACCGCCCCAGCCGGGACAAGCTCTAAACTCCCGACCGGTCTTCCGGAATATGTGATAGTGTAGTGCATGTTAGAGTAAGTGTATGTGTAAGGGGAGAGGATAGGACAAGGAAGAGGAAGGACAGCGCGCGGTCCGTGGCCCGTTTGATAGGATACTGCTCCGACATTCGCCTGGAGTTGATCGGAGAAACAACGGATAACTACCGATCAGAGCAGCCGGCTGCTAGAATTCTTCTCGAGACAGCGACGGAGTTCGACCTAGCTGAAAAGCTAGGGTCGAAAAGCTAGAGTCGAAAAGCTAGGGTCGAAAATCCTGCCGTCGTCAGGACTAGAACCTCCCGGTCAGAGGCGCAGCAGTGACATCAGTTGATGCACTGAGCTACCACTACCGGTAAGAACATCATAATAATTATAAGTATATCATACTTTTTTCTTCCTTCTTATATCTTTTTGTGTGAGCCCACATCTATAAAACAGAACAGGTGACTGAAAACGAATTGTCCATTCTTTACAATCAAAGTGGGTTTCGATTTCTATCGATTAATATTGAACTCTTTTAAAAATGAGCTTTAATTCTAAACTTTCTACATGAGATTTCGCTAATTTTTTCTAGACGTTTTTTGATTACATGGGTTTTCTGGTTTTGTGTTTTGAATTTTTGTAATCTTGCTCTGAAATGACAAAACTCAAACTTCATTATATCGTGTGCGCTTTTGTAATTATTGTGTTAGGATGTATACCTGTTTTATATCCAGGTCTGCATATATAGGCAAATATTATCAGAACTCCGAAGCAATTTGAATAAACAAAACATTAACAGTTTTACATAATTTTCTAGTCTGCAGAATGTGGAAAGATAACATTAACTAAGTATTCTTTATTATCTTATTAGACAAACAATTGTAGGAAGAAGGAATATTTATCAAGTTCTTCTGGTTAAAAAAACTACTAAAATATAGCCTGCACGTAACGTAAATGCATTATTCTCAATAATTTGTTGATTTATTTGGTTTCTAATATTTTTATCAGTTCTTTAGAGACACTTGTTTTCTTAAATAAACTATATTTTAATGATCCACTCTTTCTACATCTTATGTTTCATAATTCCTAAATTAGACCCAATGTTCTCAAAAAAATCTTTACTGGTTGCCTAGAAATCATTGAAGAACAGTTCACAATCTCCTCTTATTTTTGTGAGCAGTTATCTGAAAAAAACATCTACGGTAATAAACTATTCATGTAATAAAGAATGCAATATTTTACTTTTAATGTCGCGTACGTGTAAAATAAACAAGTGAGTAATTCTACCGCTTTTTGTTTCATTTTGAGTTGTTCCTGTGTAACCCTTCTCTCTCTTTCTCTCTCTTTCTCTCTCTCTCCTCTCTCTCCTCTCTCTCCTCTTTCTCCTCTCTCTCCTCTCTCTCCTCTCTCTCCTCTCTCTCCTCTCTCTCCTCTCTCTCCTCTCTTTCCTCTCTCTCGCCTCTCTCTCCTTTCTCTCACCTCTCTCTCTGTCTGTCTCTCTCTCTCTCACACACACACTCTTTCAAAAGTGTTTTCGGAATTGATGCGCAAGTGCTGAGAGGGTAAAACAATCACCTACGAACTCTCACACCAAAATAAGTACACTCAACTCCGGTTATAGTGAACTTCTGGGGATTAACATTTTGCTTAGAAATTAATTTCCAGGACATTGTATTTCCAACGTTGACTATAGCCGAGGTCAGGTTCCGAATCTTCTTATGCTTAATTGTAATGTAAGTGAAACGGGACTAGTAACTTAAGTTCGCTGTAGCCGAGGGTTCACTCTATTCCAGTTCACTATAACCGGAGTCAACTGTACAAATGACCAGAAAATAGTGTTCAAACCGAACATGTGATCGTGATTCCTTATTGACACAATCCGTAATTACAGTTGCTTCAAATGCCCACTACGGTTTACAAACAAACAACTGGAGCGTGTGAAGTAAAAGAGTTTCCTCAGTTTCCTACACTTTTCCACCAACTCCCAATTTAAAAGTAATATAGAATCCGTATTTTAACATTTTCTGCAACTAAAAATAAGAACAATAAACATACACGAAGTGCAAATATAATTTTGTGTGTGTGCTAGGACACAAGTGTTGTTCTACGCCTTTTCTCTATGCTACATGTGTCAGTTTCTATGCTCGGAGAGATAGGAGGCCAATAACCTGTTCTTGCAATCTTGCAAGATTGAAACACTCGTAAGTACGAAAGAAGGCTTGACGATGTCAGCGCGTTGTTATAAAGCCCACCTCCTACTGATACATTTTAATCGTTAGCATAACATTTTATTCGCTGTGGTGTAGAGAATACCGAAGAGAAACAAAGTTGTTTTCTGGAAATGACTTGCAATACACTTCAAATGTGATTACGAACCTTGTTCCACTAATGTGTTGTACGTGATAACAAATGTGATGAGCCTCCAGCAGGCTGCAAAAGTGATAAGGCCTTTTTACACGGTACAGTTTTCGTGGAGATTCTCATTCAGAAACTGTTCAGAAACTTGAAGATTCCAAACGAGAAGTATAAGAAGCCAAAAGTCGTGCTTACATGTTCTGCACGATTTCTATACAAGTTGCCACTACACGCCGCCAGGAATTCTGCCAACACGCAAACAAATTGCCGACGTGCGTCGTCCGAGAAAATTAATTCGCTACATTTCTTTTTGTGCGTTCCGTGCTAGTTTATTAATACTTCTTTTAGTATTAATGAAACATGGGAAGAAAAATTTGAAAGGCCAACATTATTGTCACTACAAATACGGCTGTGAAGGTTCTAGCGGCCGCATAGAGAAAACGCTCCGATTGGAGGAAGTCTTGGCTGTAGTAGAGAGATTCAGTAAACTCGCAAATGCAAGAGGCAGTAAAATAAACTCGCCACAAAAAACGCGGAATCTAATCCGTCACGCCAATACACAAAAATCTCAGGAATCCTATCGAACGTAACTACAAAATTCAAAAGGATGGAAGATTACGTCATAAACAAATCCGTCAGTGAACTATTCTGCCGATAGAAGCGCTAGAGTCAAACTGTATGTTTTCAGTATGAAAAAATTGAACAATGCAAAAGTTTTCATGCAGAGATCGTACAGTATGGATAGTACGCTTTTTGTGCGTCCAATTTGCATGAAAACCATACCGTTTAAAGAGCCCTTTTGTCCTAAAGAAAGAGGCTTCAGAAATCGGCCACTCTCAACGGTTTCTCACTGCACATTCGGGTAGATGTTTCCTCGTAGAAACATCTAGCGATAGAGATGCGTGTTAGCAGGGAGTTAATATTGGCCACCAGAAGCTCTCTCGAAAAAACCTGCATAAGTGTGGCGAAATAAAAGGACACGAACAGTGTGGCTGGTTTTTGAGACCGGGTATTCGAGTTTCCTATGCATTATAAAATGGGAACATTAACACTGGATCAGATATCTCAAAGACCTTAAGCCAACAATTAATAAACACATTTACAAGAAAAATTACCAATAAAACTAGCATAGACAAAAATGTAAACGAATTAGAAACGGTGATCACAATTAAAGTCGGAATTCATGAAGAGCCTAAGTATATCGTGATTTAAACGTTCTGTTGTTTCTAGTTTGTAAAAATTATTAGCTGAAGCATATTAGCTGGCTTAACTAGTAATAATGTCACCAAACCATTACGCACTATTTATGAAATAGACTCACAGTCTGTACACAACACTTCAATGTGTCCAAGGCACATGAATTTCTTTTACTTTCGACACTGAAATTTTTGCTTGTTTGTTATATAACAATAAATAATAATCATAATTCAATATGAAAGTTCAAAACAATCACAGAAAATCATGCCCAATAAATATGTATAAATTACCAGTTCACTCACAACGATCACAACACGAACAGCGTGCCGGGTTTCAGGGACCGTGTTGCAGAGTCTCGTCATAATGAACATTTTTTAATAATTGCCGCGACATGAACACACATGCACGTGCGAATTCAAAACAGCAGAAAATACAAGAATATACAACTTCCGCACTCCAACAGTCATAAATATAAATAAGATTTTTGACAGGCCCGGTCTCGGAGACCGTGCCACACTAATAGATGGTTAATTTCAGAAACGTATTGAGAATATAGATTATCACTAGTGTTTTTCATCTCTCGATTAGGAAACAATTTAATAATTCATGATTGGAAATCTTTCTTTAATGAGATCTTCATTAAAAAGTTCTTACTTTTCTCCGGGCCAAGCTCTCACAATAATTCTATAAGATCATTCTTTCTGTTTGATTTAGGAGCTGTGATTTTATCTCGAAAGTACTTGCGTTGTATAACTGATTGTAAATGGTATGGTAATTCCGTTAACAGTTCCGTAATGATCTTTCTTTCAATAACAACGCTCTAATTTGCAAACCGCGATTTTACTGTTTAGTAGTAATTACGTACTTGTTATGTTGATACAGTACGTAACACGAATTCTCTTCTAACTTTTGTGACTTGATAAACTTGTAATTTCAGGTAGTTCGAAGGAGAGAATTTCATCTATGTTAAATGTTCAGACTTTGCGTTTCTACTGTTGAAGATATGAGTTATGTGAGCCACCATATTGGTTATATTCCGTTGCCCTCATATATTAGGATGTTTTTAACCCGTTAAAGCCCATTGTTCAAAAAATATAACAGTCAATTTTAAGTTTTTTTTAATCACAAATATTCTTGGCAAAATTTATCTCTTTAGTAGACGGAATGATCCTAAATGAAACATAACGCAATTTTACACATTTCTGATTACTAGATGTCGATTTAACTGAAATCGCTAAAGAATGGTGCGCTCTTGGCCAAGGTGTATTCATGACTTGCGTTGGTTCGAATCTTCACCTAAAACCGTGCTTAGCAGCTATATGCCTATGATTAAGTCGGAGAGAGTGGTCGGTGTAAAAAAATACGTTAAGAGGATAGCGAACAACACTGTACTGTGAATAAATCAAAGAACAAGTAAACAAATGCACTGAAAAGAAATGCAAAATATTTGAAGCGTTTTGTCTGGTGCAAGACACTAACGTTTTCTTTCTCGGTCAAGTTAGTAAGCTTCATATTAAGACCACAAACCGCACCGTGTCGTGCAAAATCTGCTTGTGCAGAGGCGAATGAGTCACACCCACAAAACACCGTGGCACCTGCAATATGAATCGTGAGGCACAACATTATATCCGCCACTATCCCCCCACGAGGATTCCGCGGTGTGGAGGGGTATCTGATGTCGAGACCTCATTCCGTGGCCTTTCACCAGAATTTGGTACCGGGCGCGGGGCTACCGGGCGACGCCGAGCCCGGTCACCTGCTCAAAGAGCTCTCGGTTCTTTGTGAAGCACCGCCCCCACCCCTCGCTTGGGGCCACCGGGGGCTCCGCCTTGTAATCTCGACGGCCATTCGAGACTGCGAGCTAATCCGGTCGTTAGCTTTCCGCCCTTCGGGAGCGGGCGCGTCGGGCCCAGAGGTTCGTGGGCGGCGGTGATGGCGGTGGAGGCTGTGGGGTGGGTGGAAATGCTAATGTTAGTGATGGAAGGTGTTAGGGTGTACACCGACTGCATCCCGCGGTCAACTTTACCTAAGCTGTTTACCTACCTCCTCAAAAACGCATAGCTCCACTGCATCCCGTTTCGTTTTCCTCCTTAATATAAAGACCCATTCACAATGCATAAACATAAACATAACCATGGCGTAAACATAAAAGTTTGGACGACGTCCATAAGCGGACTCATTCGCAATGCGTTAGCATAAGCATAATACGTAAGACGTTAACTTAAAAGCTTGTAAGCTTCAAGCTTCTGGGCTTATACTTTTGTCAGAAATAAGAAATGAACCAATCACAGTACAATAACTCAAAATCGAGTATCCAAATAAGTGGATAGACGAACAAACGCAATCCACGGCAACAGTCCCACCCCGTCATGGACACACATTGATTCTCACATCCAACCAATAGTAAAGAAGAATATCTCACATCCAATAGACTGAAGTATTCACAAATCGAACATAAACGTAATAAGAGTTTCTATCACTTATGTTAACGTTTACGTCTGTGTGATATGCTTATATGTGGATTTGCATTGTGAATGAGCCTTAAAGATTGATTTCTATGTTTACTGTGGACTGGTTAGTACTTTTTAATCAATTAAAATTGATCCACTTTGGTCTGTTTTCGAGATATATTTGTGTTCTTTTAACATTACTGCCAACGTTGAAAATCACCGCTTAAAAATTTGCGGAAACAAAAGTTGAAACCGACTATCACGAGCATTTTCTTATCTTTCCAAAGATTCTGCCATGTTTACCTGCGTTCGTGATTTGCTTTGTTCCGGTGCCAGGACATCTTCACTCACTACTTACGAATGCAAACTTAACTAAAATGTTTCCACCTACCGAAACTCCGGATGATCGACACGGGATGGAGTCGGAACTATGCCTTATCAGGTAACGAAAGGTGAAAGAGGATTATCTGGGAAGCGGAGGTGAGGGAAATCAGACTACGGGATGCAGTCGGGCTATGCCTTTTCGGGTAACGAAAGGTGGAAGAGGATTAGCTGGGAAGTGCAGGCGAGGGAAAACTGACGGCGGGATGCTATCCAGCGATTTCCAGATTTTCGGGTGATGAAGTTGTTGGGTGTGGATGAGGGTGGGAATGGTGAGGTACTGCGGTAGTGGTGTGTTAGGTTAGGGGTAATGACCATCCGGTCGCTTCACGAATTACGAGAATTGCGGAATAAACGATCAAATATTTGTATCTTTAATCAAAATCGAAACTGTTTCATATTTTTTTTTATTTTTTTTCGAAATTCTAGGTATCTAACCAAACTAGGCACATCTCATACATGTAGATTCTCGAATTTTTCTTTCAATATATGCGCGCGCTTTACAAATTAATAAAATAGACATTAATGCAACAAGAAATGTAATATATAGTTAAATAGTAATTGCATTTCATTTTATGTTATATTTATCGGTCATTACAAGGGTACTGTAATACTGCATGAAAAATGACGTAAGATCCACAAATATCACGCATCAAGTTTCATGTAAATTGCTATTATGATGTCATCGAATAGAGACGATTCTGGGGTTTCATGAGCAGAGGGGCACAGCTTCCGAGTTATGGCACGCGGTAAGGAAGGGTTAAGATAACTTCTTACTACGACATAAACAGCGACATTGATGTGTACGAGGGAGTATACATTGAGTGCTGTAGCCTTGGCTTGTGAACGAGAGGGATATCGTTCTTTTATCATTCTTCACAGGCATTTTTTTGGCACGTAGGTGGCCAAACTTAATTCAAATTTGGCGCTGTACATGATAATGAATTATTTATAACAATTCCTTGGCGCTAATTAAAAGCAAAGGACATAATTTTAAACTTCCCACGTTGGACTTCTAATATTTTTCTGTAAAACTGTAAAATGTTTCTGTTCTGCTTTGAACTGCTTTGAAAAGTTTGAACTGCTTTAATGGACGCTCGCGAGATTGCGCCAACGACTGGGAAACCAGCGAAAGAAAACATCGTATTGTTGACAATTTCTGAGAATCAGATGCATTTCTAAATAAGACGACACGAAGTTCAATTGTTTGAGAATCTTAAGCCGAGCGGTTTCATAAAGGATCGCCTCGTCAGTAAAAAAGACTAAGTAATTCACATCTTGGCGGTATTGAAAAATTAGATTTCGACTATTGGTAACGGCAGTGCAGACTCCATGAACAGAAGTGATTAGACGCGGGTCTTGCGGGACATTGTATTACGCCCAAATTACGACAGAAAAATATCTTCTTTTCGCCTAGACGAAGTAACTCTAGGCGATAACTTCTTCAATACTCAATACTTCTTACGCTGAGGTAAACTAATACTTTTTAAAATAATTGTTTTTCAGAACTTTCCCGTGTGGCTGGAGTCTTGTTGCTATCCCGAATCATCGTCTGGTACTCTTCCAAATAACAAACTATTTTGCAGCCTCAACACCTATGATTATGAATTATTAACTTGTATTAGATATTGGTATTTAATTGTTGGAAACATAAGAATGGAAGTATGTCCCTTTGAATTATTTCATAACAATTAAATAATAATGTGAGATTGGAATGAAATAATAATTGTTACTCAATGAATAACAAAATAATATCGACCATAATTTTAACAAACGTTTAAAATCAAAGAAAGGTAATTAAATAGTTAATACTACCGACGCTTATGTATTTAAATATGTGCTTATCATCAGGGAAAAGAGTAAACCTTGTAACCAGAATGCAATCCACATGCAAAATGGTATGTAACAGAACAATAAGCGTCACATTCTGTTTCTAGACCTCGTGTTGTCTAAATGATGATAACCAATTGTTTAAGAGCCGAAACGTCAGTAACATTCACCATTCAATAGCCTTTCTTTAATTCCAAATGTCTTTTAAAATAATGGTCGATATTTGTTATTCATAAAATGACTAAAGAGATGTTAACATTTTATTTACAAATAATTGTTAAATATTAATCAACCTACTCGCCTTCCACCTCTAGGGTCTGGGTTCGTCGCCATTCGATGCCCGTATGATTCCCTATCGATCTCCGAATGATTTCTGAATGATCCCTGAGGAATTTGTCTTCGAGCAATTGAGTTTGTTGCAAGTGTGCTCGGATTCTTTTGTCTTTCATTCCATCATTTTCTGTATATTTTTGTTCATTGCTCACATCAGCATAACCAGTGTCATTATCACCATCATAATTTGTCAACCATAATTGCTTCTTAGGAAGAAAGGAGATGACCATCCTCCGACTATCGTGCCGTCCCTCCAAAAATTCATGACACACGAAAAATAAATAAATGAGAAGTAAATAACAAGTAAATAAATAAATTAATAAATAATGAAGTATCTCTATGCAGCTCCTCTCTTTTTATTGCCCGGTCGAACTAACCCCCCTCACCACAAATACAAATACAAGCAACATTCATCAATGTTGAATAAGATACTGTTAATTTCAGCGAGTGCAACTGATTTAAATGTTTAATTTTACGTTAGTTCAACGTTGGTGTAGTTAATTATACATGAAAGCAAACCAATTCAATCCGCACAATGTTTTTCGTTGTAATTGCGATTATCTTTCTACAAGCAAAGTGAGCCAAGGCATTTATGTTAATGCGTAGTTGTGCTATCTCGATAAATTTATAAACGTTCCACAAACTATTATTTGGCAAAGGTTAACAACAACTTTTGACCAAAACCTCCCGCTCACGGAAGATGTAGAAAGTGACATCTTCCTTTTTCCCAGACAGATCTGTAGATGTTTAGTATGCGATTAATCGTTTGTTTCTTAATTTTTATTTTCGAACATTTATTTTCTAGTGATCTTCATTCAAAGCCAAAAACACTACAGCAAGAGTAACAATTTAAGTAGAAATAATACATGTGCTCTAATAAATGCACACATTTGTCTTTCTACGAACTTCACCAGGTGTAAAACCAAACATCACTACTACGTTTAGAATAACGCATAAGGTAAACGATATAAAACGAAAATCGTAAACAGGTTTTCGAATTTACGTCAAACCGAAATAAACCCTTTCTTTTCATTCAGTTATGAATGATACGTTTCAATCGAAATAAGCGTATAGAATATACTTCAAATGCTTTTTCTTCTTTAAGTTCAAACATTTTCAATCCATTTAAAACCTTTATTGCTCTCAGAGACGCATGTTCATAATAAGGGGTATCCTCCACTCACTCGGCTGGATGTCCAATTGATTGATTTATGATTCCGGGCACGTCAAGCCCTGTAAGTGTAGTGAATGTTATTTCGAGAGGGGTCGGTGATCTTCCCCGCTGGATGGCGAGATCTGGCACCGATCTACACATCGTCTTGCGGAGTTTTCCCCAACCAGGTATCTCCCACCAGCGGGGCACCGCTCTCGCTGCGACAAGCTCTAACCTCTTGACTGGTCTCCCGGCATGCGTGCTAGAGTAGTGCATGTAATGTAAGTGTGTTTAAGTAAGGTGTGAAGATAAGATAAGAAAGAGGAAGGAAAGATTGCGCGTAGTCTACGACCGTTACTACTCCGGCATTCATCTGGTGTTGATTGGTGATACCAAGAAAAACTGCCGACTAGATCAGCCAGCTGCTACAATTCTCCAAATAGCAGCTGAATTCTACGTAGCTGTGTGGCTAATGCCGAGAAACCTGTCACCGTGGGGTCTGTAACCCTAGGACCTCCCGGCGAGAGGCACTGCGGTGACATCAGTTGACGCCCTGAGCCACTTTTGCTGGAGCGGCATTCAGACTGAAATAGGTGAATCGTGAGGAAATGTCCAGCAAGTCCATACCAGTTGGTTAGCGTACACACGAGAGCTCTCACATCAGAGTACTCGACTACCACTTTGTTTGCCGCAGGAGCCGCTAGGCATCCACGCGATCAAGTGAACACAACTGTCCAGTGGTCGGTCCTTTCCTGTCGTTGCTTTGCCGTAATTCTCGCGGCTGTCGATGCTGTTCGTTAAAAAATGTCTCCTAGTTATTTATGTTACGAGGCTTGGAAGCGGATAATTGCGAGTCCGGAATTCCAAACCGAATGCATTAATAAACACCTTTCGGCCGTGTGACGTATTGTGTTTTATTTAATACCCTGACGCTTTTCGGTGGTCGCTTTTCATCAGAGAATACTTTTCAGATTATTGAGAATGAACTGAAAAGAGGAACAGAAGACATCAGTGAGATACCACTGAGAAGTCCCCTGGAGAATAATACCAAAACTATTCAATTATTGACTAACATCCATTTCATAAATGTAAAACACTAATACTAGTATTAATATTTTACAGTTTAGATTTAAAAAATATGTTTTTTAAATGAATGACATTTCTACTTTGTACTCAAACATATTACATTTTTATGGAACCTTCAATTAGGAAGTTGGCGTCAAGCTTAGAATCTGATAAATTGGTTTGATACAGTGTAACATGGTTCTATTCCATCTGCGCCCAATGACGTAAACAAGAGAAAAGCAGCAACGTGAAATAATAGTTATTTACGATGCGAGGGGTTAAAGTGACATTTTCTTTTGTGAGTAAGAAAGGTTGAGACCGATGGGCCGAGTGGCGCAATCCTAGGAGCAAAATAAAATCACTTTTACTACGTATCATACACTATTTTAAAAAAGCCTTACTGACTGTGATTTTATTTTCATTCAAGTGTACAAATCACTTAATGATAAAATCTGATGTAGACAAATGCAACCATTTTGTTTCCTCTATTGCATTCACTAATTTATCTCAACACTTGAGCGTCGTCTCACTTTCAACACGAGCGCTAAAAAACACTAGTGCTTCCATAAAAGCGTTACTTTCAGGTCACGCTATGCAAGATCTGAAAGTACCGCTTTTATAGAAGAGTTTCTCTAAGAAGGGACTAGTTTGGCACATCGGAAATGCATGTTACGTAGAACGATGGAATCTTAAGAGGTAGTAATGAAGCCACTTACAAGTGAACTAACATGAACGAACTTATTGACAAATTCAGTGCATGGCCATAACCTGTAGTTATGTTGCCAGCAATAGCCAAGCAGTAGCTGTCAAAGCAGTCATTTCTTAAGGCCGATAGACACAGGACAGTTTTCGTGCCAAGCAGTAGCTGTCAAAGCAGTCATTTCTTAAGGGCGATAGACATAGGACAGTTTTCGTGCCAAGCAGTAACTGTGAAAGCAGTCATTTCTTAAGGACGATAGACACAGGACAGTTTTCGAGCAGATTCTCATACAGTTTCTGTACAGAAACTTTAAGGTACTAAACTAGAAATATAAAAGCCAAAAGTCACGCATACACATTCTGTACGTTTTCTGTATGAATCGCCACAAAACACCGCTAGGGAGTCTACCGAGAAACAATGGAATTCCCCCCTCGGGGTACTTTCAGTGTCAGTATTTCTCTGCATGCGTTCTGGCTGTGATCTTTATTAACTATTAATTAACCATGAGAAGCATAGAGAAGAAAACTGGGAAGGCAGCAATAGGGAAAGAGGTAGTTTATCACATCACTTCACCCAATCGCATTGTGACACACCTCACCACAAACTTGAAATGGCTAATTATACCGTCCCGTCAGGTAACATACATCCGTTAGTGAACTATTCTGACGCTGGAGGCGCATCAGTACCTGTAAACGTTCTGCATAAAAACTTAAGAACATGCTCAAAAGATATCGTGCAGAAATCGCGCGGTCTGGACTGCACGTTTTCAGTACGTCTAATCACTGTCCCTTCTTAAGGTCGATTCACAAGGAACAGTTTTCGTGCAGATTCTCATTCAGTTTCTGTATAGAATCTTCAAGATCCCAAAGTACAAAACTGTACTGTCCGACATTTATCGTATCTTTCTATACTAGTGGTGTCTGAAAATAGTACACTATGAAACAATGATGTAATGATGGTATTAATATGCGAGTGTAGTACTAAGATACGAGCGAGGAACGAGCGAGTATCATAAACTTTACATGAGTGTATTAACAACTTTACATGAGTGTATCATAAACTTCACATGAAAATTGAATGTACATAATCGAACGAAATATTTACTAAAGCGATTCTCAATGATGAATTGTCACCGGGAGCGGTGGCTCAGTTTATTAAGTGATGTCACTGCAGCGCCTCTGATCGGGAGGTCCTAGGTTCGAGTCCCGATGGTGGCAGGATTTTCGGCACTAGCTTTCCAGCTAGGTCGAATTCAGTCGCTATCTGGAGGAGAATTCTAGCGGCTGGCTGCTCTGATCGGTAGTTTTTCGTTGTTTCTCCGAACAACACCAGACGAATGCCGAATGCAGTACCCTAACAAACGGGCTACGGACTGCGTGCTATCTTTCCTTCCTCTTTCTTGTTCTTTCCACACCCACTACACACACACTAACATGCAGTACACTACCACACAATGCCGGGGGAACTTTCGGGGACTTAGAACTTGTCCCAGATGGGGCGGTGCACTGCTGGTGGGAGATACCTAATTGGAAAAACCATACTAGTCGACGGTAGGTCGGCTCCGGATCTCACCATCCAGTGGGGGAAGATCATGCCCACTTCCCGTTGAAAAAAACATACAATTCCCTTACGAGACTAATGGCCTCTGTAGTAGTCGCGCCCGGAATAACTAAAAATCAATCAACCGATTAAATGTCAATACACGGTTTGTAAAACTTCTCTGTGAACGGTCAAGACCTTGTATGTGTCCTAATGAGTATCATTATGCAACTGGTTGCAGCCATCAAATGACAGAATTATACAATGGGAGTGGAAAAAGCACATTTCAGCTGTAGAGTCGCGGTGCGTGCGGGAGCGGCTTGAAAGCAGCGGGGCGCACAGGCGGCGGGCGGCCATCTGCCCTCCCCCGCGCGCCTAATGAAGTTTCTGCCGTCTTCCGCGTTGGCCGGCGCGCGCCCCCCGACCGCAGCGCGACGCGCCGCCTTTGAGAGCGCCCGGCTCCCCCGCGCGCGCACAGTGGGGCGAAACGAGCTGCTCTTAGGGGATAGAGCAAAATATTCCGCGTTTCCGCGTGCGGCAAGTACTTCGCTCATTAGTCCCGTTGAGTGTTGCACGTGTTGTATCCCGGGAGGTGTCTTCTTCCGCTGGAACAGGACATCCAGTACCGATCGAGTGAACGATTAGTGATTCCGGGCGCGTCAATTGCTAAGGTCATGTATCCTGTATGTGTAGTGCATGCTTTTTCTTCAGGAGGTGGCGGGAATCTTTCCCCGCTGGTTGGCAAGATCCGGTGCCGATCTACTGGCGCGCCAGCGGGCTTTTTCTCAACCAGGTATCTCCCACCAGCGGGGACAAGCTCTGCCCCAGCCGGGACAAGCTCTAAGCTCCCGACTGGTCTCCCGACATGTGTGGTTGTATAGTGCATGTACGTGGATTTAAATAAGGTGTGAGGACTGGGAAAGGACAACGAAGGAGAAGAAAAGATCGCGCGCGATCCGTTTGTTAGGGCACTGCTCCGGCATTCACCTGGTGTTGATCGGAGAAACCACGGAAAACTGCCCTATCACAGCAGTCGACCGCTATAATTCTCCTCCATTCACCAACAGAACTCGGCCTAGCTCACGAACTTGTGTCGAAATTCCTGCCACTGTCGGGACTCGAACCTAGTACCTCCCGGCCAGTGGCAGCGACATCAGGTGACACCCTGAGGTGCCTCTTCCTGTGGTCTATTGTAGGGCGAGAGGGGAGAATTCGGTGTGTCTTGCTGCGTCAACTACAGTACATCGCGGAAGTCTCTCCGGTGTGTCACTATGCTGGTGAGAGTGCCGGTGTCAGAAATTATGTTATCATGAAAACCAGGCAGCGCTGAAACCGAAGTGGTGTGCAGAAGCCACGGGGAAGGCGGAGACGAGGCGATGACACACATACGTCACTAGCGCCGCGCACGGCGGCGAAGATGCGGAGACTTTGTGGGTGCGGAGACTTTGTGGGTGCGGAGACTTTGTGGGTGCGGAGACTTTGTGGGTGCGGAGACTTTGTGGGTGCGGAGACTTTGTGGGTGCGGAGACTTTGTGGGTGCGGAGACTTTGTGGGTGCGGAGACTTTGTGGGTGCGGAGACTTTCTGGGTGCGGAGACTTTGTGGGTGCGGAGACTTTGTGGGTGCGGAGACTTTGTGGGTGCGGAGACTTTGTGGGTGCGGAGACTTTGTGGGTGCGGAGACTTTGTGGGTGCGGAGACTTGCTGGGTGCGGAGACTTGCTGGGTGCGTCAACTACTTTGCACATTAGTCCTGTTGAGTATCGAAACACCCCCGTCGGGACTCGAACCTTAGGGCCTTCCAGAGGCACTGCGGCGCCAACGAAAGCTGTCACTGAGCAATACATAAATTCAAATTATTCGAGTACCTTACTTAGGAGAGCTGTAATGTGTTTGTGCCATGGAGTGCCGAGGTGCGATTTCTATGAAACAGTGTTCCAAATAAAGTGTTTTATTTTAAGCTTGCTGCGACTATTTGTGATAGTAAAACTTACTGCGTTTGGAAAAATGGTTAAAACATCACAAATCAAGATTTCACACAATCACAGTTCAGTAAATGTTACGATATTTGAATTAATTCTAAAAAAATCGAAATGTTACTCGCTTTCATCTAGCTCTAAACATCAAATAGAAAACTATTTTTCCATTTTTAGGAGAATAGATATATTTGTGTTCTTACGAAATGAACACCACGCATTGGAGTCAAGTTATGAATGAAAATTAGATTTGTATAATAAATATTAAAAAAAATTAAAATTCGCCCGTCAAACCACACAAAATGGATTACGTGACACTAAGTGTAATTTTCAATTAAAAAACTCGATAATGTAAAAGGCATCAATTAAATACCTGTGAGCAACCTTTGTACGCGTTATTTTAACAGAACTGCGAGTTAAATTTTAGCCCATTCCCAAAGCCCACTGTGCGTCAGGGGGCCTTGGCGTTGGTCGAGGGGTGGGGGGAGGGGGTGAAGGGGAGGGGTGGGTCCAGGAGCGGATTAGGAGGGGAAAAGTGTGTCTGCGGCGCGGTCGTAATTTTTGCTCCGTGCACCACGCCGCCACAACTTCGCGAGGCTTTGATCCATTTCCTAGCGTTTCTCTTTACGACCCCTTTGCCGGACGCGCGAATCTGCGGAACACACAGAGACGCATTGCAACGCTCGATCATAATGAATGTACTCTTTGACGTTAGATCATATTTTAATTTTTATGCTGTGTTTTCGGACGCTGTCCACTTCCACCGCAAAAAAAAGAGAACACGGCATTAATCTTTATTAGCCAAATCAAAAAATTATTATCGACGTAATTCCGTTTCCAATAATGGATCACTCTCGCACCGACACCAACAGAAGCCTTGGAGTTACATGTCACTCATGGTCTGTTTGAAGTTCTCTTTGAACGCGCACAAACCTTCCAAAATTCTGTCATTTCAAAGCAGAACAATGGACAATTAATTTTTTATTGTTAAAATTGTACGACATTTTTTGTTTTATATTTTTGTGTTAATTTACTTATTAATTGTTGGATAATTAATTGCACACTTCAATATCATAGTACTACACAGCATTCTTGGTTTATAAGTTTTTGAATGATACGTTTCCACCGATATCAATTTTTATAACGACTATCGTAGATTATCTAAGGAGGTTGAGCTCATTGTAGTATTGTTTTAAAAGTTTTGAAAACGTGTGCATTGTTTTCACTTTTTACATGCAGGACACAAACCATTTTTTATTAAAAATGAATAAATGTTTAGGGTGGTTCAAGGGAGAATGATAGAAGAGGCTTACTTATTCAGGGTGAAAATTAAGGTTCGGTGCCTATATTTCTCGACTTGCCCCGTGGTTCAGTAGAGTGACGCACTGAAAAGTTGTAGGTATTTTTTATCAATTTTTTCAGTAATTTTACTGTTAAATCATTTTTATTGGTTCAATTGTGATATATTAAGGGGCATTTATTGTGGTCCAGAGAAACGTATGTTAAATCTGTACAAGTTTGAAAAAATTTATTGTGAGGTGCGTGAAGTCTACTATTTCCCATCGTGCGATCATAATCACAAACCTTTTCACATGAATTACTTAACTACAAATGAAATATCTGCCTAAGGATTGCCCTTTTATACCTTTTGTACGCGATACTACCAGGCTCCACAATAAGCACTTGACCTCGTAACCGTTACCGATTTATTTCTCAAACTCTCCACTCAGAGTATTCCGGACCTCATACCTTTAGTCGTGACATTGGAAAAGGATCTATTTAGGTAACATCCATTGCAAATCACTCTTCTAGCCCCTCTCTTGCTTTTTCGGCGAAGCTATATGACAAAAAAATGCCAAGACTATTATACTCTCTCTCTCTCTCTCTCTCTCTCTCTCTCTATATATATATATATATATATATATATATATATATATATATATATATATATATATTAGTGTTTACATACAATGTATGGGATATGAAGGTAAGCAAAGCATTCAACAAAGGAATAATTCTAGTTGTAGAGAAGAATTGAAACGCTACCATTCTCTTCGGGATTCCTAATTTTAACGGTCGTCTGCAAATCCTGCTTTAAAAGGCGTCTTTACTGCGAAATGTTCATGTTTTTCTTGTTTCCAAAGATCTAGTTCGTATTCCTTTTGTGAGTACGAACGATAAAAGAAACAACTTTGGTGAAAAATTCAATCTTACAAGCAGAACTTTTTGAAGCATGCTGAATAATATAAATATGTAATTAAGGTATCATTGAATCCTCATTGTGTGTTTCTTTTCAATTTATTTAACGTCGCAAAACATTGAAAAACCCTGTGCGACGTACTATGGGGGAAGTGAAATTCGTGCCCTTTTTCTTAAGCTCCGGAATCCCCACAATTTTACAAAAACAAGTCAAAATAGTTGAAAACATTGCTATCATGGTATTCATGCTCATGAACAGAAATGGTGTGCCATGAATTTTTAATGGTTTTGCAACAAAAAGACTTTTTGTTTGAATATTTTCTCCAAGGATTTGTACTTTTTAACATAATTGTTTTATGTACATCATTTAGATAACATAAGGTACAAATTGTACAATGATTGTGAGAATGATAATAGCAAGTTGGGAAGAGTAACGTATGCATAATATGTAAAGGGTTTTAAATCAAACCATACATTCTGAGAAAAGTTTATTTCGGCGAATACGACTGGTCAATCTGAAAATGCTGACTCACGGGAAACTGTCAATATTCAGAAAGTAGATGAGATTGAGGATAATAAAGATCATAGAAGATAATGCACTTGCCTTAGAAATTAAATTACCGGTTTAAATTGTGTAGAGTAAAACTGATAATGATATAAGAGTTATAGTATCTTTATCGACTCTTCTTTGCCACTTGCCAGACTTTTAGTATCTCTATTTAAATAATCACGTTTTATTCATTTCTTGATTTCTAATAATTAGCACATCAAAATACTTTAACTACATCGCACTCCTTTGGCTCGCACATCCTCAACATTTTATTTATTTATTTTTCTTGAATCTTTAATATCCTTATGAATTCATAATATTTATTTAAATATCGTCATTTTATTTGTTGTATACACTTTTTGTATTTACCATTAGTTTTCTCCCTCACATCTACTCTTGACATCATATTCTATTGCATTTCAGTAGTGTTGTTTTTACACACAACATCACCATAAGGCAGTTGCTACATCATTTCATTTTTTTGACTTTACAATTTTTTACTAAATACTATTCATTTGACCAATAAGTTCAAAGCTGTTTCTTAATTGACGTCAATCTCTTTATTTCCCATTTCCCTTTTCTCTTGTTTTCTACTATACACTCTTCTTTTTCGCCCTCATTGGTCATTATTTATTTCTATTGTTTCCATTTTTACTTTCTCTTTTCCTTCATGTACACGCATTCTCTGGTTTCTCCAAAGAACACTAGGCGAATAACGAAGCATGGCCGTAACAGACGAACCATCGACCGCGCGCGATCCTTCCTTCCTCTTCCTTGTCCTACACTCATCCCTTACTTCCACACACTTACGTTTCCATGCAGTACACTAACACCCATGCCGAGAGACCGCTCGGGATTTTAAAGCTTGTCCCGGCTCGGACGACAGTGGGTCGGCGTCGGTTGCCACCATCCAGCGGGGGTGTTAACGCCAGCTCCCGCAATAAAAACATGTACTACTCTTATAGGACTAATTAATTCAGCAGTTGATGCGCTCAGAATCACTAATTAATCCATCAATCAGTCAATTCACGAACTGGTATTCCTTTCTGTCTTTGGTTCTCTAAAATTTCTCCCTCCATCATCCTCTCCTTCTCTCTCTCATCCTGTCTCTCTCTCCCGTATATCTCCTCCCTCTCTCCTCCCTCTCTCCCCCTCCCTCCTCTCACCTCCTCTGTCACCTTCTCTGTCATTTTCTTTGTCACCTCTGTCACCTTCTCTGTCATTTTCTTTGTCACCTCTGTCACCTTCTCTGTCACCTTCTCTATCACCTTCTCTATCACCTTGTGTGTCACCTTCTCTGGCACCTTCTCTGGCACCTTCTCTGTCATCTTCTCTATCACCTTCTGTGTCACCTTCTCTGTCACCTCCTCTGTCACCTTCTCTGGCACCTTCTCTGTCACCTTCTCTGTCTCCTACTCTGTTACCTTCTGTGGCACCTTCTATGGCACCTTCTCTGGCACCTTCTCTGGCACCTTCTCTGGCACCTTCTCTGGCACCTTCTCTGGCACCTTCTCTGGGACCTTCTCTGGGACCTTCTCTGGCACCTTCTCTGGGACCTTCTCTGGGACCTTCTCTGGGACCTCCTCTGGCACCTTCTCTGGTACCTTCACTCTCACCTTCTCATTCACCTTCTCTCTCTCTCTCTCCCCTCTTTCTCTCTCTCTCTCATGCCAGCGCGCACATGGCCTCGCGCCGCCCGGCGCAAACACTCGCGTGCGCTTCATCACGGGCGCATTATTTACCTCGGATTAATTCTCCCGCGAGTGCGCGCGCGGGGGGCGGGGCCGGGCGGGGCGAGGCGGGGCCCATTGTGCGCCGGAGAGGCGGGGTGGGCGGGGAGGCCCTGCGCGTGGCGGCCGCTGCGGCTGGGGTTAAGTATTGGAGGAGCAATCGGCCGCCCGCCGCTCCCACCCACGCTTTGTGCGCGGGGCGCTCGCGGAAAGGAAGGGAAGTTGCGTGTGACACGGGCTCAAGTGCCACGGGAGACAGAATGCTAATGGCGGCTGCCGCTGCAATTTTTTCGCGTGGGCAGAACGGCTTTTTAAGGTGAAATATATGAAAATAAAAGTTAATACTGTGTACTAAATTAGTTTATTTATTTGTTTATTATATTTTAGTGTGTGTATGTGTGTGTGTGTTGCATTGTGTTAGTGAATTAGTAAATTATATTAGTGCACAACTTTGGATGTTTTAATGAATATATTTAGGTCTTCCATTTGCTAAATATTACACTCTAATTATTACAGATTTATATATTGAACTGTAAAATAATTTTGTGGCAAGGACTGTGCTATTGATGAATTCGATAAAAGTAGTATCCCCAATAGCATTAAGTAAACTTTAGAACTGAATTAGTTTATTAGCTTCAGTCCTGAATAAAATGTATAAAACCGGCACAAAATCTACACAAAATCAATACGATTTTCAAGAAGTTTTGAATAATATAGTAAATGAAACATATTCCTTTGAAAATCTATACAACCCATAAAATGCACTAAGCTCCAAGACACTGAAATACATTAAGTGAAAACTAGTAATATTCTGAATTATCTCTCCAGAATATTCTTGAGATTCATACCACACGAAAAAACACACATTTCTGATCCAGTAGTCAGAAATGTCCCCGCCATGACCGCACTGCAGTTGGAAGATAGCAGTGAACGTGCGCAGGGTTTTGGTTGATGCCTTGTGGTATTATGCACGGAGCGCCCAAGATAAGCTCCGGGAACGGCATTAGCGGATAGCGTCATAGAAGGTTAGCAATGCGTGCGACGCACGGAAATTTTATGGTGGCTACGACGACGTCAATAATGGGGATAAGAGAGAGCTAATGTCATGAGGGCCAGCGAGGACACTGCAAAACGTGATCTGCGTAGCGAGGAGGAGAACCTAAAGGGCGGCGTCACTGCAATGCTGATTTGCGAAAGAGTCACGGTGAATCGTACTTTGCCTTCTCTACGACACTATGTACCTACGTGAATTTCGTTGACTATTCCACTCGTGAAATTAAAACCAACAGTGTTTAACTATTCATATGAAATGCCCCAATCAAGGTGGTGTGTCTCAAAGACTGTATCGCTTATTCTAGTCCGTTTTCCTTACTGCTCCTCCCAACTAGCCAATAATAAACTGCGATTCATCTATGTTAGAAGGCGGTCTGTATCGATCGCTATGTCGATGTGCAATAAACCGCGTCCTATTACATGACCTCTCTGATTTTTAACGTGCTTTCAGTTATTTTCAATATTTAACCCGTTTTGGAATTCTGTTGGACGTACTTTTGTTCGTGGAACAGTCCTTTTAAATACTCGTGCTTTGAAAATTCTGAGATATATCCTCTCCTCGTGAATCGGGGATTCATCGACAAAGCACTCGTGGTATTACTTTTGATAACTATTTCTAATGTCTCATTACTCTGAAATTAAGTTGTTTTCTCTTATTGAGCTTCCGTTGGAATTTGAAAATATGAAGTGGAATTAAAGACAATAATGAGAGTGTACTAATTAAGTACATTAGAACTAAGTGAGGAGAAACAAAATATATGTTTGTTTTGAGAAAAATGTAAAAATTATCTTTTTAACACGCCTTGCCAAATAAGCGTTCTCGTGCTTGTTGTCCGTGTGTAAAACGGTATTTCTTTCATTCCAGCTATTAATATGCGAAACATTACGAGGCGTCTGCTATCTTTGACACATGACGTATTAAAAAAAATTATATACGGAACACCTGTTCGAGGCGATTCGTGTTTTTGTTACGTACAATTCTATCTCGTTATTCATTTCATATCTCGTAAGATAAAGCGTAATAATTTAGTTAGATGTGGTTAACAACACAAACGAGGAAAGAATAATATCGTGTATTATGTGCGTTACTGTGAATGTATAACATATTATTTATCCTTGAAAATAGATTTTATTACATGGGTGTTTTTTGTTTTTTTTTCTCCCTTTCAAAATTCAAAATTTAAGTAGTATATGACTTAGTGTAGGGATCACAGAATTTCGAAAATGTGCACACAATTCACTTTTCCCCATAGCACGTCATACGCAGTTCTTAACTGTTTTTTGACGTAAAATTAAATAAATAAATAAACAAATAAATAAATAAATAAATAAATAAATAAATAAATAAATAAATAAATAAATAAATAAATAAATAAATAAATAAATAAATAAATAAATAAATAAATAAATAAATAAATATTTAACAGAATGACGTTCTATATCCCCGCTATTGAATTTATATTGTGAAGCTAATCCTCCAGAATTGTATCGCATTTCTTGCAGTTATTGATTCAATGATACGCCCGCTATCCCTCTTGTGCTTTTGGCCGTTGTTTCCGTTATATGGCAGGTTGCTCTCTGTACCCTTGTTAAAGCCTTATTGTGCCTTAGTATAATGCGATATCATTGAGCTGAGTGACGTAGTTTTGGAAGTTATAAATGATTGTAATGACACAAGTAATTCAGAATTTTGAATTTCGGAATCATGATATTGTATAAGAGAAATCAATAACACCAAAATGAACCACAAATCAAGTGTTAAATTGAAATATTTAGCTCTATATATATTTTCTTTGAGTTGAAAAACATACTTGCACTGGATTTTATGTTGACAAGTAGAAACATCATTAATAAACACAAAGAAAAAAGTATTGATATAAAATATAGCACAGAATATATAGCCTCTTTTTTACTTTCTCTTGATATATATTTAGTAAGGAAAAAGTATTGAAAGACTACAAGGGAAAGTGGCGATTTATCGTAAGAAAAATTCGTATTGTGGGCCCCGAATATCCTAAAAGTTGATAAATCTTCTCGCTATATATAAGTGAATAGCATCAACTAACGTAAATAAAAAGTTTTCTCCAATTATGAGTCTTGAACATGATTTTTTATTGTACAATCGAGTTTTCAAACAGAATTTTAAATGAGACCAATAGCAATTTTTCGAAAATATGTGTATTTTTCTCGTAATTTTAGGTGAAATGTACGCAATTTTTAAACTATTATATTCTCAAAAACCCTGCAATATTTTTTCTCGGATATAACTATGTATGCGTAAAAAAGGCTCAAGTTCCAATATCGTTGAACTCTTTGAAGTTTTGAAAATTGCAAAACCTACAAATAATGTGAAGAAGTATGTGCTATTATATTACCGCAAGTTTTTAATGAAATAACAAACATTTTCTATGTACAAATACCAAGGTAGAGTAATTGCATAGATTTTCAATTATAAAAATTACTTAAATTCGTAATAGTATAACTACGTTTTGTATTTTTAAATATATTATTTGAACAGAATCACGTCTGTTGCCTTTCCATTATTTAAAAACATTTGCTTAAGGAATATAATACTTGATTTCACATTTATGAGAGAAATATATAATTTATAAATTCGTACAAATTCTGTAGGATTCACGCAAAATTAAAAAAATACTTTGTAAATACATTGATTGCAGAAAAGTGTTAATATTGCCAATGATGAATGAGTTAGAGAGGTATATTCAGAGCGATTTTGAGTAAACGAAAATACTCTAATAAAATAGTATAACATTTATTTTGAACAATTGACTGCAAGTGATCATACAACTGGAAGACAGCTACTGAAGTTCATGTGGACTAAACAGTAAATTTTGACACCAAATATATAGGTGATTCGAAACGTAACAAGATAAAAATTATTCCAGAGACCGACTGGTTTGGTTGGTGGTTTACAGTTATCAATTTCTGGAACCCAGTTATCGGAGTGGTACTTTTTTTTCATTTATTGAATTTGGTTGGATATTACAAGTTAGTAAACAAATAACTATACATTTGCAACTGTCGACTGAAATTTATCTTAAATTGTGTTATACACCATCACAGGAGGAGAGTTCCTATTATGCGTCCTCAATACTCCGATTTAAACAGAGTAGTATTTCAAGGTCACGAGGTGGACGGGGAGGGGAACACTGTCATCCAATCGGGACCTTTGTTACAACTTAAATTTCGGTATTCAAACTCCCGATTGGATGACAATGTCAGCCCGCGTTGCAACTCGTGACCTTGAAGTGTCACTTTGTATAAATCGGAGTATAATTCGGATTTAGCTGCGCGAATTCATTAAGAAAGATGAGAAAAATAATATTTGTTTTGGATGCTGGTTCTGTAACAGGGTTTCTGGCTAAATGTTGATCGTGCAGGAATTTGTGGTGCCGTAGGGGTGGTTATGGGTCGCGAGCGGTCCTTCGTTTCCCATTTCGTTCTCACTTCCACTTTAAAACTCTTTCTCCTCATTGATCGTGCATCGGAAATCTGCGTCAAGAGTCGGACTTCTGAGATGCACTGACCAGCTGCAAGACCCCGAGACACTTAAACGACGACACATACGTACATACAAGTATGTCTCCTGTTAGAATAACTGAGTAATAAAAATTAGTTGAAACAACATCCCAAAGTGATTAATGTGTTCAAGCCGTAAGATAGGTGCTTATCATCATAATCATCACCATCAGTATCATCAACATTATTGGATAATTCTCATTTCGTTTCAGTAGCTTACAATAATTTTCCTCTCTCTTCTTAATCTCACAATAGTATTCTTTCCATTAAGATGGGGTAAGAGTATGTGTCCTCCATCTATTTTGTTATACTAGCTTTCTAGAGCGACTCCCAATATCCTTCCTTTTGAAAAAATGTTCCCTATGAAGTTTAACCAGTTCCTGTTTGCTAAAGCTACGTTTTACCATTTTATCCATCAATTCAATTCTGTTCATCCCTCTCTAAATTCAAATATCTAATTATGGAAGCTTTCTTTCTTACATCTTAAATCTTTCATTCTTTTACCAAATTAAAAGATTATTCATCAGCAAAAATTGGTTTCTATCTGAGATACTCAAATTGTATTGTTAGGCAAATTTTATTCAAAATTAAGAACATTATTGCCTATATAAAAATAACAATGTATTCATGTATTGAGTCGTCTTTAAAGTCGTCTTTTTAATGTCAACCCTTTTGAGTCGAGATCCGAGTAGACTTTCGCTCATCCCCTATCCAATCGAAGCAGCGAACGCAATCTTTCTTGACGGCGGGCCCCCTGTCGGTGAAGGTGGCACGCCTGCGGGGAAGTCCCGGCCGATAGCCCGTGAGCGGCGGCCTCATAAACTATGCTCTGAGGGCGCGCCGAGCACGCTTCGGTGCGCGAAAGCGCGCCCGTATCATCATACCGGTCACGGCGCGCCGCGCCTCGTTACGGGGAAGCTACTTTATTTGCCGCGAGCGACGGAGGGGGGCGGGGCGGGGCGGGGAGCGCGCGCGGTCGAGGGACGGGCGCGGCGCGGCGCGGCGCTGCGCCGGTAACGCAGGGCCGGGAGGGGCTTCCCGTCCCTGGCCCGCCCATGCATAGTTGATGGCGCGGAGGGAAGGGACGGGCCGATAGAGAGCGAGCGACCCCCTGAGAGTAAGGGAGAGGGACAGGCGAGAGAGAGAGAGAGAGAGAGAGGTGGCGAGCGAGAGAGAGGTGGCGAGCGAGAGAGAGGGGGCGAGCGAGAGAGAGGGAGGGAGAGAGAGAGGGAGGGAGAGAGAGGGAGAGAGCGAGTGAGTGGAGGAACAGAGAAGAGACAGCAAGAAAGATGAACAGGTGAAGAGAGGAGAGAAGAACATAGGGCAGAAATAGTCCGAGAAACCTAGGGAAGTGGAGAGATATTACGGAAAAAGAGAGCGAGGTGTACTGCGAGAGAAAAGAGAATAAATTAAAGAAACGTGTTGGCAATACTGTTACAGGCGATGAAACCATTTTAGAAAGGAGCGAGATGCATGGTTAGACAGATTGAAATAGGAAGGGAGAAAAAAATTCAACGAGGAAAAATGATAAAGATAGAAAAAATAAGAGAGGAGAGAAAGAAGAAAGAGTGAACAGAAGTAACGTAGGAATGGAGGGGGTTTGTGCCGCGGATACAAGAGCCACGAATGTGGGCAAGAGACGGAGATAAACAGTGTGGTGAGAAGGAACGCGGGAATGGAGGGGGATACAGGCGTGAATGATATGACAGGGCCAATACGGGCAGCGGTAGTGGTAGCGATAGTAGTTGTGGTGGTGGCCATTTTCATCAAACTGAAAATTCAATCATCCGTTTAATTTGGCGCCCTGATTGCAGAGGACCGGGTTTGAGCCCCGGGGCGAGCGGTCTCCTGCCGGCCGTTGCCTCCCTCTATGCGCGCGAGCATCACGAGGGGTGGGGGAGGGAGGAGGGGGCGTGCATCTGGGGCGGCGAATTTGCGGGAGAGCGCTGCGGAGCGGAGCGCGTGGCGGTGCTGACGAATGGATGGGCCTGGGCGGTTGACAAGGAGGCGGTTGCCGGACGGGTGAATGCGTGAGTGGTCTAGGCGTAGGGCTGGCCGGCGCGTGAGCGAGCGGGCCATCACGGAGTAGGGGAAAGGCTCACCCACCGACGAAAGCACTGTCGCCGCACTGGCATCACTTTTGAAAACCGTTATTCGGATTGATTGATTGTTAGTTGATTGCGTGTTGGATTTATTGTTTGATTGTTTGATTAATTGATTGTTTGATTGTTAGTGATTCCGGACACGTTAACTTCTGAAGTCACTAGTCCCGTAGGTGTAGTACATGTTTTTTCATCGGGAGGTGGCGGTGGTCTTCCTCCGCTGGATGGCGCCGATCCGGCTTCGACCTACCGTCGGTTAACGGGGTTTTCCTCAACCAGGTATCTCCCACCAATTGGTCACCACCCCAGCCGGTACAAGTGCTAAGTCCCCGACCGGTCTCTCGGCATGTATGGTAGTGTAGTGCATGTTAGTGTAGGTGTGTGTGTAAGGGGAGAGGATAGGACTAGAAAGAGGAAGGAAAAATAGCACGCGGTCCGTTTGTTTGGGTACTGATCCGGCATTCGCCTGGTGTTGATCGGAGAAACAATGGAAAACAACCGATCGGAGCAGCCGGCCGCTAGAATTCTCCTCCAGACAGGGACTGCATTCGATCACAACCTAGCGTTCACAACATCACAACATTCACAACCTAGTGTCAAAAATCCTACCGCCGTCGGGACTCGAACATAGGACTTCCCGGTCAGAGACGCTGCAGTGACATCAGTTGTTGCACTGAGCTACCGCTCCTGGTCCGTTATTCGGAATCGCGGAACCACGAACGGCAAGACCTGGAATGTATTAGATCGATAACACAGGCACACACAAGAAATTGTCAAACCCAAAGACTTGACACATGTATCTCTGTGTAGTTCGACGCGCTGAATCAGCATCTGAAGCCACAATTGCACCACCACCATCCAGTTTTTTTAATCGCGAAAAAACACCATGAAGTTGTAAATTGTAAATTTCATGGTGGGTTATCGCGATTAAGAAAAATGACTGAAAGGTGGTCGCGAAATTATGACTTCGGCTTTGGATTCAGCGCATTCAACTTGGGATTCGACATACATAGAGAAACATGTGTCAAGTTTTGCGTCTGATAGCTTTTGGCATCTGTAGAGTATAATACACAAGACACCAATATCTCGGTTTTCGCGATTTAAAATAACTGGAGAGTGGTAGCGCAATTCTGACTTCGGATTCAGGTTTTGTGTATCGACATTCATAGAGAAACATATGTCACGTCTTTGGGTCTGACAACTTATTTTTATATTACGTGCCTGTGTTCATTATCATCCCCATCATCATAATCATACATTATTTCATTATAAAGTAAAACATAAGCCAGAATCGTTTGGGTCTAACATTTTCTTCCGTCTTGTAAAGTTTTCCAGCTTACTCAGGTTTGAAATAAAAAGAAGTTCAGAAAATACAATCGTTCAAAAGTGGAATAGGTTGTAATGAGTAGTTTACCTCACCTGAAAACTACATTTGAAGGAAACGAAACGTTCCGGGAGAGATAAAGAAAATGAAATACCGAATTGTAACACGAAGTCTAATGAAACAAAGAATTCCATAAAAAGTATAAAAATATCATTTTCAATATTTGTTGGAACAGATGAATTCATCTGATATTTAACACTTGCGTTATTTGCCTAGGTGCTCATGAATATTGTGGCAACTACCTATAAGCAAATTTCTTTTAATCATTCATTTATGATTTTCTTTTGTTTTTAGGGAGTCATACACTTGAGTTTTCCCAACATTTAATTTCTTAGTTAAATCCTTGACAGAACTGTTGATTTATTCGTGTTCTTCAATTAGTCTTATTTTCTCACCAAGAGTTAATGTTTTCAAATGTCCGCCTGATAAACACAAAACCTGCAACTCGAACTGAACAAAAGTAAATATTTAGAACTACTGAACCCAAATGACGCTTTACAAGAACTGTGGAAGCATCACTGTTCACCTCTTCCTTTAGACGGGCTTGTGAAGGTCAGTAACTACAGGAAAAAAATTTGTTCAAAGTGGAATCTCAAGGGACCAGAATTTTTTCCCGCATCACACAAGATTCCACTTTAAGCAGTGTAATACTGTAGAATTTGTGATTCGCAGGACCGCAATCTATGTTCTCATTAGAGAGGATTCCTCATTGTACACGTTCGGCATGGAGCAAGTTTTACTGTATTACAAAAAGCAATGGCTTTCGCACTAGTAGCCTGAGAAATACGGTGTTCCGGCGACAGAAGCTGAGAAATGGACGAGCACAGCTTTGAGTGTCTCCTAGTACGATGTCGCCCCACTTACATGTCAACGTGTAATTAAAAAAATGTGTTTTCCGCCTTGTCCAGAATTTTTAATGGTGTGGAACTAAAAATTCCTTTCCATTTCCGTTCCGGCTTATCTATTGAATTTTGTATTGGAAAAGAATGCGTTCTGAGATTTTCCGACGAAGGCAGGTGTCCATCTTATCCAGGTTCCACCTTAGAAAAGTTTCACTGGACTATCATTTATTATATCATATATTATCATCAAAATATTATATATATTTATAAAATTTCTAAAATGTATTATGAGAATATCCCTTTTCTGGAAGAACTATTCAACCTACCTCAGCAAATAAGGAGTTAATTGAAATCTGAAAGTCCCCTTTTGGTTGCACGTGCAACGTACATGTTTGTATATGCTGTATAAATATTAATATTATAAAAATACGTTTTTGAAATGTCCACATGAATCACTATCTGGCGGATATGCAAGCAACCAGTTCTGGCGGTTCCATAAAAGCGAATTCGCAGCGCATCTTTTGTGCGCAGTTTTAGATTGTGCAGTTCAGGACAGTTTGTAGACGAATTTGCGTTTTTGAATGTGTGTTTCCCCGACACTTTTGAATTGGCATATAATTTGAATAATGACATATAACAGAACAGGGTAGGGTGAGCAGGAGCGGGGTTAAATGAGGCAGCACAGGGCGAGGAATGTGGGAAGGAGCATGGTGAATTTGGGCAGTTTGGTGAAAGGCAGAATAGGTTAGGAAACTCAATTCCCGATTAGGAAACACTTTTTATATATAGCTCATTGCTTTTCGTTGTTGTTAGTGATTCCGGGTACGTCAACTAGTGAGGTCGTTAGTTCCGTAAGTGTAGTGCATGTTTATCATCTCCTAGTCATTCATTTTCGTGTCTCGTATGATAAAGAAATTCTCTGGTAAGTAAAATGGAATTCGGCTTTAAACTCTCCGTGTGATTTAATCTCAAGGGTTTCCACTAAATTTGATAATCATAATTTTCTTGTCATTTGCCAAAACAACTTTTTTGTAAAAATCATCCTTAATCTTATGTACTAATAGGCGAGTTAAGACATTTATATTGGTAAAATGTATCAAAGTAAGTATTCATAAATTTAAGTCTTCCCTCAGGAAAAAATTACTCATCAAAATTACTCAAAATTTGATAAATAGGTGGATTAAATTTGCATTTACTTTTGACTTGTAATTCTGGCAGATGGCAAATACTATCTGCTCTAATTCTATTAAAAGAAGTATTTATATACTTCAATTTTAGTTGAATAATTTCGAATTTGTTGAAATGGACTACTTTCCGCGCTATTATCCCGTCTTCTGAGAGACTACTCGGGAGCTTAGTTGATTTATTGATTGTTGGTGATTGATTAGTGATTGATTGTCAGTGGCGGTGGTCTTCTACCGCTAGATGGCGAGATCCGACGCCGATCTACCGTCGCCTGGTGAAGGCTTTCCCCAACCAGGTATCTTCCACCACCGGGACACCCCCACAACTGGGGCAAGCTATAAGCTCGCGGAGCTTAATGTTCGAGCTTCTCCCGGCTGGGGAAGATGGCTAATAGAGTAACATATCAAGCGTATGTGTAAATCAGAACTGAATTTCATCTTAGAAGATGAATACGGATATCTCTTGGAATGTAATATACAATACATTTATGGAACTAATGACTTCCGTAGTTGACATTCCACATTCCGTCACTTGATGTTTAATAAAAACTGTTTTATTAAGTTTTGTATTCGATTTTTGAAGGAATAAATTAATACATTAATCAGCAATATTAATGACGTTCGCTAGTACTAATGTGTGAATAATTACAATGGTCGGAAAAGTAAGCTCTAGAGCAGGGGTGGAGGGCACAATCACCCTGGGGATGGAGTACGTTGAGGCGCAAACACATTGCGAAGTAGATATTGACCTTCACAAACTTAATAACTGCTGTTATAAACGTGGGTTGTGAGCGCGCGCCGTGGGTCTGACAGACGGATTGGTGCGAGAGCAAAGGAGCCGGAGCCGCAGGTGTGTAACGAGCCCGAGGCCCTGGGCCTGTTTAGTGAACGGGGGCCCCCGCTCGCCGCTGGGCTCGGGCGAACGCTGCGGTGGGCGGTGGGCGGTGGGCGGTGGGTGGGAGTCGGGGGGAGGGGGAGCAAACAGGCCGACTGAGTGAGTGCGTGGGTTTCTACTCGGTTGCCATGGGGCGTGCACGGTGCTCATCCCGTGTCAATAGCGGCTGCGGTGCGTATTAAAAGTCAATCGAAGTCGCCCGAGCGGCGCGCGTTCAAATTTTAAAATTACCCGCAACGGCGTGGCGCTCGGGAACTGAGAGGATTGCGAGCAGAAAGCAAAGGGAAACGTGTCGCAATGTGCGAAAAAAAGACGGAAGTGCCGTACCGGGGAACATGTGATAAATGGGGCAAATTGCTGTGTGGCATAAGATATCGAAAAATGTCTAGGACTCGCAACGTGTGTTTTGATTGATTGATTGATTGATAGATTCCGGGAGCGTCAACTACAATGATCATTAGTCCCGTAAGTGTGGTACGTGTTTTTGCTCGGGAGGAGGCGGTGGTCTTCCCCCGGCAAAATCCGGCGCCGTCCTACCGTCAGCTAACGGGGTTTTCCCTAACCAGGTATCTCCCACCAGCGGAGCACCGCCCCAGTCGGGACAAGTTCTAAGTCCCCGACAGCTCCCCCGGCATACGTGGTAGTGCAGTGCATGTTACTGTAAGTGTGTGTGTGTGTAAGGAGGAGAGGATAGGACAAGGAAGAGGAAGGAAAGATCGCGCGCGGTCCGAGGCCCGTTTGTTAAGATACTGCTCCGCCACTCGCCTAATGTTGATAGGAGAAACCACGAAAAACTACCGATCGAAACAGCCGGACGCTAGAAATCTTCTCCAGACTGCGATTGAATTCGACCTAGCGGAAATGCGAGTGTCGATAATCCTGCCACCGTCGGGACTCGAATCTAGGACCTCCCGGTCAGAGGCGCTGCACTAATATTAGTTGATGCATTGAGCCACCGCTCCCCGTATGTTTGTTTTCAAATTCTTCCTGTTTACGGGATACAAAAAAATTGTCATGCTCCAACAGCACTTACTTCCTCGGATTACAGATAACTTTTACGTTGAATTATAATATTACTACTAATATACTACTAACTACTCAGCCATCAGTTGAAAAACTCATTTCCAAACGCAGAGCAATAGTTTGAAAACTAATACACACCATTCATTTTTTAAATGAAAAATTTACACGAGAAAAGCTTTCTGTATTTAGTGTGCTGAGCACAGCTTTTTCAAAAAGGTTGAAGTACGAGTAAAAAATATTCGATAGGGATTGGAATTCAACTCGAACGTTTAGGTTTACTGAGCAAATCTTCCCTGAATCACATGGTTCACTTGTGTTCGCAATGTTTTAATATTACGGTGACCTCAAACTTACGTGTCTGACTTTAGCGCTAGATGTTTAATTTCAAACTCTAAATTGACATGATAGAATTCAAAATTTCGTGAAACTACAAATATATTGAAAATAAGTGAGTGGTATGTTCTCCATAAATGAGGAAGAAAAAATATTTTCGTGTTGAGGGACCGACAAATCGCTTTTTTCTGTCAAAATATAGACACGATTTCCTACATTATACAGTTTAGGTCGCGGTGCCACTATGGCTCAGTAGTAGAGCGCTAGCCTTCTTCCGGACCAAGGTTCAAATCCCAACTTCGGTAGGGATTCACATCTTATTATTTTCATTCAGGGCAACTCTATCTCTCGCCTTTCCAAGAGAGTACCAGGACCTTTCCTGGGGGTAAAGGGGGCCGGAGCGTTGTGCTCGCCACACACCTCCTCTTTGTGCCGACTGCGACGAATAGGTAGAGCCCTACCTCACCTCCCCCTTGAGCCACATCGTCCTGCGTGCAATTGGACAGGAATACCTTTACATAATTTACTTGACATGACGTATAAGAGAAAGTAAAAATGGATATGTTGTATCGTGGTTCATCGGCTTCCGATGAGAATAATCTGCTCGTGATATTGGATTCTGAAATAAATGAAATAAACAATATGCGTTTTAGTATTGCTAATCTTTCATATGGTTTAGTATCGCTGATATTAGTATCGCCGATTTTTGAAATGATGAGTATTTTGTTGCTAATCTTCATTATTTTAGACAATGGAATAATATGAGAAATTCCACGAAATGTAGGGGGATGTCGACGAAATAATTCAATGTTCACTTTTTTGCCACATGAATGCCAGTATTTCTTTTACAAAATTGGGAGTATTGATAGTAACATATTTCTTTGGCTTTCGAATTTACGGAATTATTCACGCGATGCGAAGTTACGCTCACAAAATCCGCCGGTCTCTGCTGTGTTGGGTATATTTTTGGGGATTTACTTCCTCCCTGAACACGCTTGCTCATTCAGCACCAAATTTATCTCAGCATTGGGTGATCTTTGTCTACTTGCCGTTATGAAGGAGGGTTATTGCAGAAGTAATGGCAACTTTTTGCACGGTAATACGATTCGGGAGAAAATTTAAAACGAGGAACCGAAAGGTCGCGATGGACGGTAACGTTAAAGAATGAATTTGAGACCACACATTTGTGGTCTATATTAAAAAAGAAATTATAAATTAAGAAACATCAATATTTTGTTTCAAATGTGTTTATAAATTTGCAAACACACGCTCGTATATCCGACTTATATTGTTTACATAATCCTTTGAGTTTGGAGATTCTTTAATTCAAATGTAGTGCTGCTTGATTCTTAAATTCAAATATAATGATCACAGTGGCAAAGTATTCGAGTTTTCGTACATAAAGTCAGAAATTTTTCTAACGTACACTGTTGTAATTCGTTTTGAATAGTGAAATTTTATCATTAATAATGACTGTTACTAGAATGACCATAAATTCAGATCAAGTACATGAATACGTTTAGGATGTAATTTACGCGGAATTTACGTGGAAAATGAACAATTTCAAAAGTGTTATAATCTTAAAAAAATCTTATGAAACAACGAGAAATGTTTTTCATAACCTCGTTGTGTATTTGTTGTCATCATTATATATGAGGAATGCCAATCATTATTGTTTCAATTGAAATTATACGGTTCATTTATTATCGGTGTTATGAATGAAACCGAAAGACTCCAGGAGATGTGAAGATAAGATGTATTCACAGCGACAACTATTATGAGTTCAAAAATATCCGGACCCTCCAAAAACATACGTTTTTCATCTTAGGTGGATTTTGCTGCCACCTGCCGTCAGGTATGCTCTCTCCGCTACCTCAGTAGTCATTATACATCGTGCAACAACAGAATGGGACGCTCCGTGGAACTCGCGGACTTCGCACGTGGTCAGGTGTCACTTGTGTCAGAAGTTGGTATGCGAGATTTCCACTCTCCTGAACATCCCTAGGTTCACTGTTTCTGATGTGATAGTGAAGTGGAAACGTGAAGGGATATGTATAGCACAAAAGCGTACATGCCGATCTCGTCTGTTAACTGACAGAGGCCGACATTTGAAGAGACTATGACAGTTAGGCGTGAGGTGAGAAACCTTGGATTCCATGGTCGAACGGCTGCTCATAAGCCACACATCACGCACGGAAATGCCAAACGCCGACTCTTGGTATAAGGAGCGACCAAATTACACGATCGAACAGTGGAAAAACATTGTGTGAAGGGTCGAATCACGGTACACAACGTGGCGATCCGATTGCAGGGTGAGGGTATGGTGAACGCCCGGTGAACGTCATCTGCCAACGTGTGTAGTGCCAACAGTGAAATGCGGAGGGGGTGGTGTCATGGTGTGGGCGTATTTTCCTGGAAGGGGCTTGGACCCCTTGTTGTGCGTGACACTACCCTAGCACAGGCCTACATTAATATCGTAAACACCTTCTTGCGTCCCACTTTTGAAGAGCACTTCGGGGATGGCGATTGCATATTTCAACACGATCGAGCACCTATTTATACTGCACGGGCAGTGGCGGAGTGGTTCCACGACAATAACATCCCTGTAATGGACAGGCCTGCACAGAGTCCCGACTTGAATCCTGTAGAACACTTTTGGGATGTCTTGGAACGCCGACTTCATGCTAGGCCTCACCGACTGACATCGACACGTCTCCTCAGACAGCACTCCGTGAAGAATGGGCTGCCATTCCCCAAGAAACCTTCCAGCACCTGATTAAAAGTATGCCTGCGAGAGTGAACGCTGTCATCGAGGCTAAGGGTGGGCCAACACCATATTGACTTCCAGCATTACCGATGAAGGACGCCACGAAATTGTACGTCCGTTTCAGCCAGATGTCCGGATACATTTAATCACATAGTGTACCTCTCCTTCTCTGAACTCCTAAAATACTGGAGAGAATCATTAAAAAATGGCTTAACAGATATTAATTTGATACTTTAATAAAGCTGGTGGTGATGGAAGTCAGACAGGAAATAGTGAGTAACAAAAAGAAAGAAAGAAAGACACACTGTTATTGACAGTCATATCCATTGGTGGTCAGAGGCCAGAGTTAAGGAGAGAGAAATTGATGGAGAGAGTAACGGAGGAAGAGAGTAACGGAGGGAGAGAGTGACGGAGAGGGAGAGGTGACGGAGAGGGAGAGCGACGGAGAGGGAGAGCGACGGAGAGGGAGAGCGACGGAGAGGGAGAGCGACGGAGAGGGAGAGCGACGGAGAGGGAGAGCGACGGAGAGGGAGAGCGACGGAGAGGAAGGGAGAGCGACGGAGAGGGAGGGAGAGCGACGGAGAGAGAGGGAGAGCGACGGAGAGAGAGGGAGAGCGACGGAGAGAGAGGGAGAGCGACGGAGAGAGAGGGAGAGCGACGGAGAGAGAGGGAGAGCGACGGAGAGAGAGGGAGAGCGACGGAGAGAGAGGGAGAGCGACGGAGAGAGAAGGAGAGCGACGGAGAGAGAGGGAGAGCGACGGAGAGAGAGGGAGAGCGACGGAGAGAGAGGGAGAGCGACGGAGAGAGAGAGAGTGATGGATAGAGAGTGACGGATAGAGAAAAACGCAGAAAGAGAGACGGAGAAAAACGCAGAAAGAGAGACGGAGAGAGAGGAGAGATTGAGAGAGAGGGTGAGACGGAGAGAGAGGGCGAGACGGAGAGAGAGAGAGAGAGGAAGAATAACGACTGCCGGGTTCTGCTAGTTTTAATATTATTGTTTCAAATTTTAATATAATGTGACACAACAAACATAAATAAAATCTAAATTATACAGAAAGAAACTGAATAAAAAAGAAAGAAATTTACAAAAAAACACATTGAAACACAATAACAAAATGAAATAGGGTGATAAGGAAAGTTAAAATACTGGTGCTACAGAATGGCACAGATTTTCTCTAACTAGTTAATTTTCTAATTCAGTCTGAGTTAGCTTAATGTTCTTGCCCCATCCTCTTGCCAGCTGCCATCTATCAGAAAGTACATTTTTTCCAAATTTTCTCAATTTTTCATGTTTCTAATTGTATAACCGAAAACTTTTATGAAAATGTCATTTAAGCGTTACTGTTAATACGAAATTTGAAGCTCTTTTTCACAAAAAAAGATTTGAGGTTTGGAGAAACTCAATTGCAATAATGTACAGAAATTGTTGGAAATGTGTCTATTACCGGGATAAGTAATATTTATTTTAAAAAATTACGTAACTTTTGAAAAAATAAATAAAAACTGTAAAATGACTTTTTATATCATCTTATACAGTGCATTTAGCACTATTCGTATTAAAAGTTTGGAAACAAAGTTTTTGAGGCGTTTTTGAGAAAATGGCGTTTGAGCGTTTCTGAAAATGCGGAATTTAGAGCTCATTTGAGAGAAAATTTTCACCTCTTGAGTAACTTTATTACACATTATTTGAAGCACACGTTCTCATAAATTCAATAATGTAAACAAATTGCCGCGGATGTAGAAATTAAGGACTTGAAAGATTAATAAACAATAATAAAAAAATAATTTGTAATAATAAATAATAACTTTTGAAGAAAAACAGAATACTGCCAAATGGCGTTTATGTCATCTTATTCTGTACATTTAGCACTATGCCTACCAAAAATTAAAAGAAAAAATAGGAATTTTTGAGAAATTCTTGTTTTTTAATTTTTTTATTATTGCACATATTTATCGCAATATTGCGCAAGAACTGCTAAAAGTATCTCAAACGTGCATGACTTTACAGAAAGAACTAATTCTGGAGAACAAATTTCATTTGAAGAAAAAATATGTACCTTCAATATTGGATTTGTAGAAAGACACCAAAAATATTTCGAATTTTCCAAAATTCAGAATTAACAGTGAAAATCGGATTTATGTCATCTTTATAAGTGTATATTGCTCTATTTTTAAAAGCAGTTTAAAGGAAAAATTGGTGTCAGTATTGAGAAAATTTCGAAAATGTCACAGGATCTTCACGTACACCCAAAATATAAAGAATATTTTTCACAGATGCAGTCCTTCGAGTCGAGCCAGATCGACCGGGGAATATCCATTTTGGAAAAAGTCTAATGAATAGTTTTGGAGATAGTGTTGTTTATAGTTCTACGGACAGATTGATGGTCGTTTTGAATAAAATCACTTTTTCGGTATCAGGGGACTCCTAAACGCGTATTTCCGTTGAAATCTGGAAATTTATTTTCCGAAGTATTACATAAATTTCTCTAAAAAACGTCTATTGCTCCGTATATACGTGTATGTATGCGAGAAATGAAAAAGGAGAGCGTATAAAAAGTTTGTGTCATGTCACAAAATCACAATTCAAATACAAAAAATAATATATAAATCAAGATATAAAAAGAGAACGTAAGAAAAAGTCTTAATAAAAGCTACATTATTCAAAAATAATAATTTTATTATAACGTAAAATACAATATCAACACCTAAACATATTACAGAAAAAATAACTTTTTTATGAATCTTCGAAGGATAATAATTTTCATACACACATAAGGAAATGATTTTCGATGTATATTTTTGAAATATTTGGAAGAAGTTGTGATAGTGGACACCAAAGTCACCGAAAAAGCTTAATAAATAAAAGTTGTGCTGGACCGAAGAGGCCAAATCAACACTAGAGCATAAGAGAAGATAGAACTTGTACACAAGAGTACAAACCAGTAAAACCCGTAGATAGAAGTGCAAACCAGTAGAAAACCAGTAAAGTACGAAACAAAAATTGATATTTAAAGTGGAGTAATGAATGATCAATGGCGTGGGAGACATGGGTGAGAGTACAACGCATTTTGAAGAGTGTGTATCAGACAAGACAGACCGAAACACAAGAGAAGCGTTAAAATGTAGAAATAGGAGAGATAAATTTGCAAGAAGGAGTTAACAATCACATCATTACGGCGAGAATGTCCATGAGAGACGCAAAATGAAAGAAAATTACCAGCCAAAAACAATAAAATATAATTAAATACAATTTCGAAATTAAATTTAATTATTTCGTTTGAATTAAGCATTTGCGTGCGCCGTGAATGAAGCGACTTTTGAGTGCCTGTATCAGAGAGAAGAAGGGGCGAGGCAACACGACAAGCGTTAAAACGTAGAACAAGAAAGAAATATAAACTTGCAAGCAGCCAAAGTCGCGCCGTAGGGCGAAAATGAAGACAGGACAAGTGGCTGAAGCGCCAACGCCACTTTTTGCAGTCAAAGCAGCGTCCTCTATACAAATATTCTATACAATCAATTTGTATTGATTGAATTTTATATATAAATTGAAGTCTATATTAGAAATCAGGACTAAGAAAGTACTTACTAGAAAAATAATATATTTTTGGTTTGTTTACTTCTATTTGTAGAGTTATATGCTAAATGTACTGAAGGCATTGTGAATATTATTATTCTTACCACTAATATAATTTAAATACTGTTGAAAGATAAAAAATGAAATAAGATGATACAAACCACGCGTCGATTCTGTACAACAACAGTTCTATACGCCACCATCAGAAATGTTTCGACTGCAAAAACCATTGTGATCCCTAGTTCCGAGACCGTCCACCAAGAGCGCTGACGCCCTAGGGTCAGCCACTCTATGTCGTATATTCTAACTCGTTGGGGCAGCGCGCAGGCCAGGATAAGCCTGTTTCGGCTGCCCCAATTGCAACGGACGAGCGAGTCCCTTAAATATAGAGCGAAGACCAGGGACCACGGCCGCAACATTCCCCACCACCCCCACCCTCTACCCCACACACTCAGCCCCCACCCCGCAAATGCCGCGTGTTTGCGGTGCAGCAGATTGTCTCTGGGCAAGTAATCGCCCGCGAGGCCACAGTCTCTCTTTAAATATATGTTTAATAACGTTATTTTCCAGGCAATACGCCACTCAGTTTATTATTCCTCGTTCAATAGCTCTCCGTGAATGAAACCACTTGCTCGCAGAACCCAGCGCTTGTTGTTGTCCCTAAAGTGCAGGCAGGCAGCGCATGTTGATGGAGCTGCCGGGACGGGATGTGTGCATTTAATTTGATGGGGTCGTCTACTCGCGGAGACCTGAAGTTGAAGCTCCAATGCACCGCTTTAGCCGGAACCAAATGACAGGAATGTGCATTAAGAAGGAAATAATGTTGCGAAAATGGCTTGATAAGTGAGTGCTTGCTTTACTACCGCACTGTGCGTCAGACAGAATATCTCCTGAGATTTGTCTTCAGAGCAGTTCTCCTTAAATTGCTTTTCACTCGTAATCTACGTTTGAGTAATCACGATTCTGTTTATTCTAGTTATTTAATCTTCTGTAAAAACAATCAAAGCCCCTTTTCACAAATGTAAAACTAGTGGTGCTAAAACAGTTGCATTGAATTTTTCATAGTAATTTATTTTCTATTCTTTTGCGTCGGGAATAGCTTTTTGTCCCTCTTTCTTCCCAGATGCCATCTATCGACGCCTAAAGGACCAGCAGGGCCTCCTTCAATACCTACTGTTGTTTTGGTGACTATTCTCAGTGAAGAAGTCCCTTGCGCTACCCAAACGTTACGTGCCGATGTAGCCTTTAGGCCCATCTCGGTCCTCTACTTTTACATATAGACTAGCAAACCCGTGCGAGAACTCTTGCAACTTGTTTCCATATTACGGGGGAAGCTGTTAACGAAACGTGCTTATTTGTTTAAAAATGGGTTTTAAAGATAACTTATACTTAACTACAGGATATCAAATAATAATAATAATAATAATAATAATAATAGTAATAATAATAATGCAATTCATATTTGAAAGAAGTATTCAATAAATATTTATTTATAGGCAAATATTCTCGAGACAATTCACAATACTTTCTTAAAAAATTGAAGTAATTATACAATCTTCCTTGGCAGTTTGCTTTTCGCTTTCCTAGGTACTCCCAGAAATATTAGAAAAGCTTTCTCAAAAGCTACGTAAAATTATTAATGCGAAAATACAGGATCGGGCAAGTACAGCTCTACTATTTGCAATGTTTGAAATTGAAATTGCTATGTTATGAAGCGAGAAGCACCGAACGATCAAATATTTAATAGAATGTCTAAGAAAATCTGTATGAGGGACGCTTCTCTGAGACCTTTGGCTTAAAAATCAAGGTTTTAAGGTCCTAGAACGCTACGTTTTGAAATTATACAATTATATAGATTTTAACACTCCGTCACTCGCACCGTTGGATAGAGTCAAACAGAAGTTTCTTTTCTAATTAAAAAAGGAATGTTATCATTCCACGAATAAAAACAAAGTTGCTATTCATCTAACAGTGTCTGAAAAGGGTATCAATAAACATTTTTCTCTGCTATGCACTGTGTCGCCATACACTGAAGTAAAATCATTGTGCCTGTTTGACAGAATTCAACTAGCGTATACTGGCGTATGAAAAGGTGTTCTTGAATACTTCATCAAAATGATATTTTTTCTGTAATATGAGAGAGTTTAATACTTCAAATGTGGTGTTTATGCCTTTCTTTCATTACTGTGCAAAAACGTCAATATTAGAAGATGTAGATAACTAAATAATGCAGGCGTTAGACGTAGTCCAACGCGCGAGTACTCGTGTTACCGATGGCCACGCGAGAGACGCAAATATAATAGAAGCTTCAAATATGGTTTGTAATTATTTATTGTTTCTTTCCACAGTGCATTCAATTATAATACAACCACAACTAAGTAAGAAAAGTGCATTAATGCTTTTAATAAAAAATAAAACTTTATAATGGATGCTTTAGACGAGGTCCAACGCGTGAGTACTCGTGTTACGAATGGCAGCGCGAGTGACGGAATGTTAAAACTGCAAATGCAACCCACACTGGTGTGTTGTGGGTTGCATTTGACATAAATATTTAGCTGTGATATTTTTCAACAAATCCTTCACATTTTGTAAGTTAAAGTGTAACTCATCAAGTGCCAGTGAAATTCTATTTCTTTAAATACCATATTTATAATAATTGGTCACGTGTAAGAGCCGCAAAATTCATGTATACTACTGAAATCTTTTAGGAGAGGGTTATTTCAATATAGAGTTAGGTGAATTCGTGTTATTAGAATTGAGAATAGAAAATTTATATAAGTTAAGAAAAATGAGGAACATAAAATCAAAAATATTTAAACTTTTTGTTTTTTGAAATATTGTTACAATTTTTAAGAATATTTTTTAAAGTAAATTTTTTTTGGCGAATGTTAATTTAAAAAAGAGCAATTTGGGAAACTATAATTGTACTTTTTTAAATCTTATTAAATGCAAATTGTTTTTGGAGAAATATTTTAAATGGTGTAATAAAATGTAACACGTTCCAAGACAAAATGAATAAACACGAATGCATTAATTTTTGAGATACTTACTTGATGAAGTAATATAATGTAGTTTGGTGAAGTAATATTTACAGTATGTTATGTATATTTTCCAGCTTACTCCCTTCTCTTTTCGTTTTTCAGAATGACTCACGATGAAAAAAAGAATGTAAGGAATTGTAACAGTAACTATTTGTTGTTCATCGCCTAGTATAATTGTAAGGCGTGTAGGAAAAAGAGCTGAATTAGTGAAAAAAGATGTTATGCGAAAAGTAATCCGACCTATTAAAACCCTCCAACAAAAGGCAGATAAAACTCGTTAATTATTATTTCTTATCAAATTTCCCGCTGTACCCAAATCTGTTCGGGGGCAGAATTAGAAGTTGCCAAAGGAACGTCATTATGCATACGGAAGTTTTGCAAACCAAATTTCGTGAAGGAGGAGGAAAAAAGCAACGTTTGGTCAGCGTTGGTTCTATGGCACCATTTTAAAGTAGACACATTTTGCCAATGTCCAGATGCATAATTCGACACAAAAATTCCGCATGGAAATCAAAAATTCTGAATTTCGAAAAATGAAACAGGTTTCTCTAAAAAGAATGTTGTTTGTAGCTTCTTTCCAGTTCCCAACACAACTGTTTTCTGTACACAAATAACAAACTAAAGTTCGCATGATACGTGCAAGAAAATAACTAGAATTTACAAGCTGACATCAGGCGGGAACGGAATTCGTAACAGGATCAATTGATTCATTGATTGTTTCGTGTTTCTGAGCGCGTCAATTGTTATGGTTCTGTAAGTGTAGTTCATGTTTTTTCCCTGGGTCGTGGTGGTGGTGGTGGTGGTGATGGTGGTGGGGATCTCCACTTGGATGGTAATATCTAACGTTGACCTACATGTTAGAGCGATTTTCCCCCGACCATGTATCTCCCACCATCGGGCACCGTCCCCGCCGGGACAAACCCGTTACAATATATTAAAATAAGTCTTTATTTTCTGCTTTCAGCCAATTCTTTCTAAGCCCCCAATTGGTCTTGAGAAAGGGAAGATTTCACGCGGTCTGTGGACAGTTTTTAGGGTATTGCTCCGTTATTCGCCTAGTGTTGATCGCAAAAATGACGGAAAACCATCGATCAGAGCAGCCGGCTGCTGGAACTCTCCTTCAAACAGCGGCTGAATTCGACATTTGCAGAATCAAAAATCTTACCTTTGCCCCGTTGTAAATCTTAAAAGTACTCTCAATTCATTATTACGAATGTATTGTGACTCATCGAATTTTAAATTGTTTTGTTATAGTTTGGTCAAAACTAGTACCATTTTCCTTTGAGTAATTGTTCTATCACTGAACAATATTTGGAACGTTATGAAACATTCTCATCGTTTAAACTGTTCCAGTTTTGCCCAAAACTGTTATCGCAATTTAAAACAGTGTTTACTCTTTAAATTGACATCTTTCTTATAACAATTGTTATTTTCGCAAACTTCTCAGTGAAAGAAAATTCTATCTTCCAATGCCCTTCTTAGATAAAATCAGTATATAAACCCGTTACAATCTATTAAAATAAGTCTTTATTTTCTGCTTTCAGCCAATTGTTTCCCATCCACTTACTTCCATATAAACACTCCCAAAATAAAAAAAAAATATATAGACTGTTCGATGCAAAAGTTCAGTAAATATTTCTTCTATGTGCACCCAGCGCAAAACAAACCGAATGACCGGCCAATTTTCTCTTGAAAAGCTATCCTTTCAACATTTCTTCTTTGTTTTGCAAATAGTTACGGATCGCTTTTTTTCTCAATCACAATTGGAATCGAAACTTCTTCTCGCTGCTAGGTGAGAATTGTACCTTGACTTAGGTGAGAATTGTACAAAATGAACGCTTTTTAGGAAATCATCCCATAGCTCAATGATCTTCAGTATATGGCTGTCCAATCAAATTAATGAAATTGGTTTGCCTGAAATAAAGTGTATGCGTCATATTAACACGTATGTGTCTTATATGTGTTATTTGTTAGAGTACAACAATTAGTGTGTTAAATATACAAGGGACCCAACAGAAGCGATGCAAGTTCAAAATTTCAAGCGGTGCAATTCCAACTTTTTTGTGATAGCTCGATATTATTATGGGGCTATTATGGATATATTATTATGGAACTATCACAAAAAATTAGAAAATATTATTAGAAAATAACAGAGTATGGTCAGAAATCTACTGACGGAAGTCTCGAATGCATTTGTTGCCTCACTACTAATATACATACTTAACTATTATTGTTCGAAATTTGCATCATTTTTACCAGTAGTAATGCAAGTCCATTCTTTTGTTGTATTCGTGAATCATGAATTTGAACGCTGGTAACAGATGTAAAAACCAAGATAAAGATAAATTTATTTAAACTACAATTGGGTGTAACCCTGTGGCAGTTAATTACATAAATAAGATAATAAATGTCATGCAAATTATATAATAATAATGATAATAATGCTAAAATTGTAGGACTACGTTTGTACGAGAGAACTGCACTTGCGAGACGTGAAGGGAGCAAGGGAGAGTTCAAATAAACCAATTAACTAATGGAACATCTTAGGTGATGACATTTATCTGCAGAAATCATTACCTTATTACCATACTAAAACATTGAAGACGTGTATGTACATCGTGAATATTACTCTCTCACGATTAACAATGGTCATTGGACGAAACCGAAGAAGAAGTAATTGCCCAAGAACTGCCTACATGTGTTGTGAAGTATCTTAAAACACATTCAAAGGTCCTTAAAATAATAGTTTTGTATTTTGGATCTAACTTTCTTGAGGTATGTGAACAATACTTAAAAAACATAAAGGGACTGAACACAAATTTCTAAATCCTTGATATTTTTTTCAGTTTTGGTATTCACATCTTGGAAGGATTCTTAAGTTTGGTTTCATCTAAAAGCAAACGTACTTGAATAATATCTTCGGCTTTGAAACTCATGACCTGCGTATGCAAATCATTCATAACATTCCTAGTACGACATAGAAAAATAAAATATTTCATGTAAACATTGAAAAGATCTAGTTACAAGAATACATCATGTGAAAGCATCTGCTTTTTGATATAATGATTTACGTCTACATGAAATGTTCATTATAATTAAAATAAATTACTTCTTCTTGATATGAAACACGAGTCCATGCAGAGAGATTCGCATCGTAGTTATTGCATTACTGATCATCATAGTATTCTCATAGATGTATACGCAACGCGTCCATGCATCCCCACGCACGAGCAGACGTAATGAAAATTGGGCGCACATCTTGCCATCCAATGCACAATGTTGCGCTACGTATAATGAGGAATGGACCAAAATTTCATGAAGAGACTCGGAGGGTGGGAAACCATACAGTTCTCCTGCACACGGCGAATTTAGATGGAAATCGGGAGCTATTTTTGGCTTAGAGCCCTGCAGTTATCACATACCTGCGTGGACGCTTCAGTGTCGTCGCATTATTTTACGCCCAATTGAAACGATATGCACAAATTATGGAGGAGGCTATTTGAAATCGTTAATTTAAAATTATACCCCGCGGTGCCGGCTCGGGCGTGATATCGCCCCGCTGGTTAAACATGTGTTCGAAGCGAAAATTGCGTTACAAATCCATTTCCGACGTTAGCACGCTCGCTTCGAACGAGGACGAAATTGTGTTGTCGTTTCGGCAGGCACGTTCCAGCGGTTATCACGCATTCGCGCTCGCCCCAGTGCTCGCCGAGCGGGTCTCCTCATGCATCCACGCGGGGCGACGGGGGCGACGGGGGCGACGGGGGCGACGGGGGCGACGGGGGCGACGGGGGCGACGGGGGCGACGGGGGCGACGGGGGCGACGGGGGCGACGGGGGCGACGGGGGCGACGGGGGCGACGGGGGCGACGGGGGCGACGGGGGCGACGGGGGCGACGGGGGCGACGGGGGCGACGGGGGCGACGGGGGCGACGGGGGCGACGGGGGCGACGGGGGCGACGGGGCCGACGACGGGGGCGACGGGGCCGACGGGCTGACGGGGCCGGATGGGGCCGATGGCTGATGGGGCTGATGGGGCCGACGTGGCCGGATGGGGCTGATGGGGCGGATGGGGCTGGATGGGGCCGACGGGGCCGATGGGGCCGTGGATGCATGATGGGCCGATGGGGCTGGCGGGGCTGATGGGCCGACGGGGCCGACGGGGCCGACGGGGCCGACGGGGCCGACGGGGCCGACGGGGCCGACGGGGCCGACGGGGCCGACGGGGCCGACGGGGCCGACGGGGCCGACGGGGCCGACGGGGCCGACGGGGCCGACGGGGCCGACGGGGCCGACGGGGCCGAAGGGGCCGAAGGGGCCGAAGGGGCCGACGGGGCCGACGGGGCCGACGGGGCCGAAGGGGCCGACGGGGCCGACGGGGCCGACGGGGGCGACGGGGGCGACGGGGGCGACGGGGGCGACGGGGGCGACGGGGGCGACGGGGGCGACGGGGGCGACGGGGGCCATGAGGGTGATGCAGGCGACTGGGGTAAGGCGGACAAAGGGGGCGGCGTGGGCGGCGGACGAGGCGTGAGCGGCGTGGGCGACGGGTTTGACGCGTGCGAAGAGGGCGGCGTGGGCCAAGGGGAGGCGCGTGCGACTGGGGCAAGGCGGGTAAAGGGGGTGGCAGGGGCGACGTGGGGTGCATGGCGGCGGGCAGCGAGCGCTCGTCCACGCCGTCATTTGGGGGGCTAGTCGACCGTGAACTTTTGCTATCGACCCCGGGGGTAGAGAAGCCGTCCGCTATCCTGAAAATTGCGCTATCGGTTTACTTTCTGGCCGGGCGTGCAGTGGTTGTGCGCTAGTCGCTCGCCGGGCAGGCAGGGTTTTTGCGAAAGCCGATCGGGTTTGCGAACATGTGAGGGGATACGGGTCGTGTGTGGTTAACTTGGTTTGGGTTAAAGTGAAAATTTTCCATAAATGAATCTTCTTGGATGAAGGGATATTCCAATACCCCTCTAGTGAGTCTGTGAAGCCTAATACTATTCGTTTTGAAATGGAGTATGGCAGGTATTATTCCTCTTTTTCTTTCTGGCTGAAATAATTTATGAATACTTGAAATTGAATACTTAAATGCGGTGCAAAAGTGTTTCGAGTATTCACGTGTAATAAAAGTAAGAAAATGTTCAAGTTGCATGAATGTACTTGGTAATTCTAATGAAACAATTTTTGAAATTATTTACGAGATTTATTCGTTTTCTTTCCTCTTTCATACTCTGGCAAGTAGTTTACATATTTTTTATGAATAACTAAATGCTTGAAACATATTTATATCATACTTCCTAAATTTTCTACGTAAGAATACATGGATTGCGTGAAATCAATGTCTGATTAGTAACATAAGCCGAGAGGCTTCTGAAAACTAGTTTTTAAGACCTTGCGACAAAGCTTAGCCCAGTTATGAGTAAATGTTAAATTCATATTTAGTATAGTGTAATATACGATGTGTACCCTAATTATGGAAAGAAATTCATTTAGAAGTCAACGGTCAAACTCAAAGAGACTTCACAAATAGTTGGTGGTCAGGAATGTGTAAAACTAATTCCAGTGTCTAGGAGAATGCTATTACTATTGCTATTGACATTTCACAATCGATGAAAATATTTACTTTTCTTTCCGTCATGATTAGCATAGTTCTAAGTAAATATTCTTACTTGTAAAATGTTTAAAGTCATTGGTTTTCTTTATGCGATAAATTACTTGGCAAATGCTTAAGATCTAATGTCAAAAGAACGGACAATTTCAATTGAAGACCTATTATTCAAAATCCGATAACAACTTGTTTAGTTTGAGATGTTCATGTTTTTGTCTACACTGAAAGGAGTAATATATGGTATGAAGTGATAGTAAAAGTGGGAAAGAGGGAAAAAATTAAAATATTTTTTCAAAAGATTTCTCTTACAACTCCATCTTATCCGTGAATATTGTGAAATTATTGGTCTAGCATGCATAGTTGTCGAAGAAAAATATACATTTCTCTCCAGTAACAGTAAACCTCTGGGGACTATAACATTTTTGGTTCATTTTATCACAGATTCACTATATCACAATAATGTCAAAATATAATACAGTTTTTTAATACGACTGATTTTACTATTTTAGAGATACAGTTAAACATCTTGTCGCAGCAAATTGAAAGTTCAATATCTTCGAATTTTGTTCTCACTTGATACCACACGCTCGAAATGTCTCAGTGTACTCTATAAGATGCTTGTTCTGTTGAAGCACTTTACGCTTGTATTCTCTTCGCCATCTCAATCATTTATTTTTGTTCTGGAAAAACTTTTCACCACATTCAGCTGGTTCTTGCTAGATTGAATTGAGCTAGTTTTTAACTTCATTGATTAAGTCTTCAGTTTGAATAAAACTGCCGTTGATGTGGTGAAGCAATATACGAAGTATTGTTGACTTTGTTTTCAACATGTTACAACATTCAAAACTGCAAAGTTAATTTAAGTTTTACGGTTCTTCCAATTTCATGTCTAGAATATGTTTCCCAAATTTATGTCTAAAAATGTATTTTTTATACATTAATAAAATAAGTCACATGGAGGTGTCAAATTAATTTTGATGAAACGCCATAAAAATAAAGAATGAAAATAAATGACTATTAGTGTCCATTGATGTGTGTTTATAGATTCGATGCGCTTCCTGGGACAGGTTATAATATTCGTTACTTGCAATCTTATTCATTCACTGCACGTTTACTAAGAGCACACTCTTGGACTTCTACTGCGAAAACAAAATATAAATCGCCACTAGTGCCTAGTGCGGTAAAAACACAAACAAGTCAGATATTATATTTTTTCAGTCGTGCTTCGTAAGAAGAGAAAGTAGAGTAATCATGCGCAAAAAATGGGCGATTTTCCAACAGAAAAACATATATTGCCTTTCCTTATAACGGAAAAGTGGATAAATATTTTTTAAAATTACTTTTATCGTAAGCCACATCAACTACACAGGTCATGAGCGACTAATACTCTAATAAAATGCAATGAAAACCTGATAAAATATCGATAGTTTTACAAAATTGTATCACTTTTTCTTGGTAACTTGACGATGATAAGATTGCATTGAAATTTTCATTTCCTAGGCACTTCTTTCTCTCTTCATTGTAGATGGGGCATCCCGGAAGTATGTGCTTTATTGATAGAAAAGCATTACAGATGGTACAAGAAGGTTGTGAAACTTTTTCAATTAAAAGTTTATGAGTGAATTTAGAATGGTTTGATCGGATTCTTGATCAAACAACTTGGTCTCGGCAATTAATAGAGGAGTTTGTGACAAGTTCAAATATCATTATTTAATGTTATTGAAAAAATCTTATTCCTACGTGAAGTAAATTACTTATTATAATGTGATGTGTAGTCAGTATACGTTTATTGTGGAACCTTGATACCGAGAAATTAATTGACAGGAAAACGTCTGTCCGTTCGCCTAAACCATTTAACCGATTTTGTCCAAAACTGATATTTTCCGATCGATCTGAACCAACTCGAGGCTCAGCGACTTTGAAACGGGTAATTTGAGTTTTGAAGGTATATTACACGAAGCCTCAATATTTTTAAAAAATTTGTACAAATTGCTCCACATTTTTTTATTACTCTTTGTCCTCGGATAAAAACAACGGCATTTTAAAATGGCTCCGGTCTCATTTTCTCATTTTAAAAAAAAGTAATCATTTTCCTTCACCTCGAACAATGAACGGAACATTTCGTTCTAGATATTGTATCGACTTCAGCTTCTTCCACTAAAACTTTACATCTAAGATTACATCTCAAATCTCACACAATTGGGAAGCAATGATCCAATGTTAGGAAGCTATGATCCAGTATCGGGAAAATGCTCATTTATATCTCAATCTCGTCCAAACCTGGAATCGCCGACAGACACTTTATTGACCAAAGAAAGCTATTTTTTATATTCATTATTCCACTTCAATGCAGTTTTATTTGTATTTTGCTTACAGGATTAGCCTATTATAAACTGCTGTGTGTACTCATAGCTCAATCATAAACAAGTTTCATTACAAATCACTTCCGATAAAACTGATAGTTCAGTAATCAATAGGTTTCTGTTACTACTAATTATTTTACAATTTTTTTATCGTTTTCGGATACATTCGTTTTACAGCAATTAAAATTAACAAAACTCACAAGGAACATAAAATACGAGAAAAAGAAGATAATACAAAATAAATACAAAATAATTGAGACAAAACACAGAAACATAAAAGAAAACTTGTACTGTGGCTTTACGTGTTGCAGATATAAGGTACTAATTACAAATAACTAATATATAATACATGCCAGCACAATTATTAAATAAATAAAGTACTAATACATTAATACAAGATACAAAATAATTATGACAAACATTACAGATATTATAAGATACTAATTATACTTCAAGCATTATAAACTAATGCAATCGCAGTGTAGTAGCTAGTAGTAGAGAGCTCGCAGAAGTTAGCTTGAAACTATTCATTTATCATAAATGCTCGTTCTTTCAGAATCGATTTAACAAAAAGGGACAGATTTTTATATTCTTTCCGAGTTTAGTTCATTCAAACCGTTAGGAAAGAATAATACATCATTTTGGTATGGTCCTCGAAGTCCATTATAAATTGGACAGTGATGATTGGTTGATATTTATTATTTTTGCTGGTTATTTGTCTCATTTTAGTAATGTTATATGGCCACATGATTGAACAAACCAAAACAATTACGCGTCACAATGTTGCGTACCAACTACCATAGTGTTATCTTGATAGTTCAATCCATGTATCTTTTGAAAATTTATATTGAAGGCGAAGGATTATATGTGTAACTTTGAATTGTTTTACATTTTTCAATAAATTACATCAATTTTCTATACTATTTTTTGTTGATGGCATCATCTCTTTCATTATGAAGCGTTAATATATTGCTTTTGTATTTCATTCTAGCAAACAACTAGTATATTTTGGATTTCAAGACATAATGATCCAACTTTCAATTGGTCCGACAGGAAATGTGATTTATTACCACTTGAAAATAGATATTTGAAATGGAATAAATTGTTTTTCAGAAAAAAATGAATCCTGTTATTAAAGTGAGAGTATTGAATAAACAAGCGTCACATGGCATTATTGAAGCGGAAAGCAATTTGTAACACGATAGAAGCGACAATGAATTTCTCATCCTTTAAACTCATATTTCCTTGTTTAAATTATTTTGAACTATGTCAAAGTAAATTACTCCGAAACATTTAAATCGCCTCGTGCTAGAAAATACTTCCACACGTTTTACATTGTAATGCAAGCATTTTGTTATTCCCTACCACAGCTGCTTCTATCAAACTCCCCAAGTTTCCACATTACCACGAAACATGGCTCTTCCCTTCCCGCCAGCCGTAAAATTTCACTGTTTCACTTGTTGTTCTCGAGAGCGGTTTCCTTTCTTCAGCTGCGGCGGTGGCGGCGGCTGCATTTACGTTCCGTGACCTCAAGTGTCTTCTCTTTGGAGTTGCGCGTGCTCGGCGCCTCCATTTTGTATTTGTAGTTCGCGTGCTTAAAGGCCATTGTCTGAGTCGTCGTCAGTCTTCATCACGTCGTGGGGCCTCGCGGGCTTGCACGTCGCGTTGCCTGTCGTTTCCACCCGCAGGTGGCGTCTCTATTGTCTATTCCGTGCACGTACTCTCCCTCTCGCGGCATCGATATACTATACACAGTAGTCGACCCGCGACATTCCTCGCATGCGCCCGGAGATACGAATGGGCGATGGGGAACGGGAGGCGAGTACGTGAGCGATGTGCACGCAAAAATAGCACGCTAGAGCTTTGTGGGACGAAGGGTAGCTGCAAGTGCTGGAAGACGTACGACGTTATGCAGAAGTGGACCTCATGCGCTCGCATAACGTTGCCTTGAAAAACAAATTATTTTACAATAATCAATTTATATAATTTAAAATAAGTTTTATTGGATAGTCCATGTACTGCATTTTGAGCTGTTCGTTTCACACATCACATAAATGTCAGACACATATTATTACTGTTTTATACAAGTATATTAATAAATTAATTAATAAATAAATTCATAATGAGCTCATATTTTCTGGTTTCTCAATGACATTGAGTTGTTTCTGTCTCATACCTATGATGTTGGACATTTTAACTCTTTGAATTCAAGCAATTCTTGAAATAAGATCCTGAAATTCAAGCAAAGACCAAGGTTAAACGTAGATTTCGGTAAATGAATATATTCACGTCACCAAAATAACGCAGCGTCAACAAAATGACATGGTATATTTTGATCCAGCAAAACAGTTTATGGACGGACAATTAAGCGACAAAATGTTAAAAACAGACCCAACAAACTTTCTTTAATTGATTTGCTAACTCTCGCTTAATATTATCTCATGAAAAAAATCCAGAGCTACATTCATTACTGTTCCCTTGTGGCAAGGGAGTCAACTGCGTGAAGGCGAATGGGAAGTTCTCATTGGACCACTCTCACCAGAGTCGCACCGGCGGTAAAAAAAAACGAATATATTAACCCAAACTTCATGAAATTAAGAGCTAATAATGATCATCATGCCGCTAGCCGCAAATTCATCGAGAATTAAAAATGTCAAAACTAGAAGAGACCATAGCCAAATTAGCAAACAATTTTTACAACAATCTCCCCAAGTACCATCATTTTTAACACGAGAAAAATGCAGTCTATCCACGTATAAACCCTCAGCTCCGTAACGTAAGCATATATCTTCCTCCTATTAATTAACAATCGAATTGAATTACCAGTTAATTAAGAGTGCAAACCGCTCATACCTTATGATTGGGCAATCCAAAAATGCCATCTCATATAGGTTACTAATAAAACCCATGAAAGGACATGTGGAGTTCAGGCGGGTCTCTGCTCTGCAGATCTACTTTTTCATTAAACTTATTTTATACTTCATCGAATTTGGTCTCTGTACTTGAAACCTCGCTCACCCCCACGGAACTCCAGGGAACTTCCCTGCTTCCCTGTGAACTCAATATTTTTGCATCCTGAACTGGAAGCATTTTTAATTGCTTGCAATCACTGCTGGTAGCACAACACCTGCAGCGAAATGCATTACACAACAGGGGAAGACCACATCCACCTCCCGAGGAAAAATATGCACTACACTTATGAGATTAATGGCCTCGTTAGTGGACGCGTCTGGAATCACTGTCTTACAAGCACCAATCCATTAATTTTACTTGAAAGTTCTTGAAATGCTCCGAAACCGGGTGCTTCGCGTAAGGAAGATCAGCGGGAATTGGCGAGTCCACCATGACAACGCGTCTTTCATACCGCCTTCATTGCTAGCAAGATCCTAGCCCTGGCCCTTGTACAAATTGAAAACGCTTACAGGTTTTGGCTTTTCTTTCGCATCCACCCCCTAGCACGCGGAGGAGTGGGGGGGGGGGAAGGACGCGCTGCCTGGGGCGGTAAGGGGCGGCGGAGCGCACCCGAGGGCGCGTGGATTCCGACGGGGTGGAGCTGCTTGGGGGAGAGGAGGATGAACAGGGGAGGCGCCTGCAGGGAGAGCGAGTCGCTTACCCAAGTGCCAAAAGCTATATTTCTCTCAATACTAAAATTACATAAGCGTACAAATGATAGTGTGATGCCTCAGTGAGTGAATGTTGATTCCTGATGAGAACTACTGAAATCATTGATATTGTAAGAATAATGCATGTTAAGACCTAGGAGATGGTGTAGTCTTTTTCTTCTCTGTATGTGGTTTGCAGCCAACACTTACGTCAGGGTTTTCCATCTCTAGGTATATTATCCATCTATTGTGTCTTCATCAGAAAAACCACGTCCCTACCGGGGCAAGTTCTGGTCTCGCAAACTGCATGGGTCTAATAAATGTTTTAGTAAGTATGTGTGTGTGTGTGTGTGTGTGTTTAAGAAAAGAAGGGGTAAATGAGGAAGGAAACATCGTGCAAGACCCGTTCTGCAGAATACTGCTTCAGCATTTGCCTGCTATTGATCGAAAAAAAAACACCGAAAACTACCCACAGCACCAACCGTGCAATAGAATTTTCCCCCAGGCAGTGCTTAAATTCAACCCAGCCTTGTCAATAGTTGTGTCTATGGATATAATTAATATACATTTGTTTTACTCGCGACGCTGCCCCTTCAAAATGCTATTATGGACTCCCTTTTGTATCTTGAAATGGAATGAGTGAAAACGAATTATGTTTTTTTGTTCTTCACAATTGTGTAATCGCTCCCACTGAGAAGGGTATATAAAGTACAGAGATCTGTCCTCAAAAGGGATCAAAGACCACACACAAAAGTAAGATGAGATTTCTCGTGAGCGAACGAAACCTGTCAGCATCAATGGAAAAAAAAAATCTCCACTGGTATCATCTTCCTTTTTCATTTACATTTTTAACATAGCCTCTGCTTTCACAGAAGGACAAAACACGACTCTGCCTGCGTGTTGTTCAGGCTTGCAGGTATATCCAGCTTTATGGTGAACGGAACAGGAAAAGAAAAAAGAAAAATAATGATGTAAAAAGAAGAAAAAGATAAAAATATAACAAAATTACGAAAACATGCATCAGAAGCTGAAATAAGCAAAAAAAGGCAAAATTAAAATCTATTAAAACAATCCCAGAAGTATAATTAAGTGATAAAAGTCATTAAAAATTGACTATAAAAAAGCATTTTGCCAATCTTCCGGGCTCTATTTACGAATCTCAAAATTCAAATTTCAAATTTCAAATTTCCGAGGAGGATCTATATTCTCCCCCCCTTTGACGGTCTCTTTTGGACCGTGCCCCATAGTGCGCCTCGTCCCCCTCATTGTCCGCCGCCCCCACTCATTCCCCAAACATGAGTCCACCCCGTCCAGCGCGTCCTACCCCCCAGATACTACGCCCGCTCGCCCGCCCGCCCCTCGCCGCACCCAACGTGATCGTGAACGGTGCAGGAGAAGAAAAAAGCAAAATAATGAGGTAAAAGGAAAAAATAAGACAAAATCACAAAAAATTGGTATCAGAAGCTAAAATAGGCAAAAAAGGGCAAAATTAACATTACTAAAACAAGTCCAGAAGTACAATTAAGTGATAAAAGTCATATAATAGTGACTTAAAAAACATTTCCCACACTTCCGGGATATATTTACGAATCTCAAAATCAAATTTTCGAGGAGTATCTATATTCTCCCCGCTTTCGACAGTCTCTTTTGGACCGTGTCCTACAGTGCACCTCAGCCTCCTCATTGTCTGCCGCCCACGTTCTCCCCCTCGCCCCTCCCCAGATGGCCCGTCCGCCCCCGCGTCGCGTCCTCGAGCGAAGTCATCCGCCGGCCCCAGGGCGGTGGGCCGGCGGCGGTCCTCGCCCGGCGATCAGCGCTCGCGCTTATTTATTATTCATCTAAGTTAATAACTTGGGCCCGCGGGCCTCCCGGCTGCCCATCCGTCACGCGTGACAGGCCTCACCGCCGCCGCCGTCCTCGCCCACGCCCTCCTCCCCCCTCCCCCGTCCCCACCCCCGCGCTGCTCCGGCGCCGGCCGATATTGCGTCTGCTCCCTGACTCGGGCTGTCCTCGCGTTCGCCGGCCCCCTGGCCGCTATCGCCTCGTGCGCATGTGGTTCTCATTGGCTCCCCAAATTCTGTCATCATCTCAATGCACACTTTCCATCTCCTTCTACTTTCCGGAACGCATCGAGTCTGAAACTATTTGAATATGCGTTGGTTGCATTATTGTTCCCACTTTTACAATTTTTATACGTATGAATTTGCTACTAGAATTTACTTTACTACCTTCAATGTGATCAATATTTGGTTGTCTTTGTCCATTTACACTTGAATCCTCTTGCTTTATTCTAACATTTTTATTTTCATTACAATGATTTCAAGTTGATGTGACTTGGTGATAATTTTTTCTCTCATCACACCTTTATTTGACATTTTCTTACTAGCAAATAACTTTATATTTCTAAGACGTCATGTTAATTCTTTTTGTGATTTCATGATCTTACGTTTTTACGTTATGGCGTCAAATAAAATACTGAATATCAATGTGGATACATAAGTGTTCAAGAAAGAACCTTTCTGAAAACACCAATTATAACGTATAATGCTGTCGTTTGGAGATCACTAAATTATAAAACATTTTAGATGGTATTTAATTTATAACTAAATACTTCAGTCCTATAATTCTTGGATTTCCTTGTTCATTTTCATTACTTAAATAATTTTTAATCTCTTTCCCCTTTTGAAACATTATCCTAATGCATACGTACTCTCACCACGAGTCTATTTTCTCCTCCTCGTCATTTTCTCTTTCCACAAATTCTGCCATCTCCTGCGTTCTCTCCACTTCGTTCTCTCTGTAATCCGCGGCCTGATAACCGCGTGGTTCAAAGACCGATCTAATGCGTTTTAATCAGTTTACACTTCTCTTTTTGGTTGGATCCCCAGCGGGGGCTTCGGGTACCAGGGATTCAGATCATACGCGGAACGGAGCGGCCTCTAGCGACATACGGTCAGCAGCGCCCAGCGCGTCCCTCAGGAGGAAACGCAGTATCGACTTCGGAAAATGCTGATTTGCAATGGCGACCTACGCTGCGCCGTTGCCAGATTTCCTATTTTCAGAGGGCCACGTACTCACTATCGGCTCAGAACAAAACCGGGAGCGGTGGCTCAGTGCATCAACTGATGTCACTGCAGTGCCTTGAACCGGGAGGTGTGTGATAGGTCGAATTCAGTCGCTGTCTGGAGAAGAATTCTAGCGGCCGGCTGCTCAGATCGGTAGTTTTCGTGGTTTCTCCGATCAACATCAGGCGAATGTCGGATGCCCTAACAAACGGGCCACGGTCCGCGCGCGATCTTTCCTTCCTCTTTCTCTTGTCCAATCTTCATCCCTTACACATGCTAACACAAACATGCACCACATTACTACACATGTCTATATACCGGTCGGAAGCTTATATCTTGTCTTGACCGGACGGTGTTCGCTGGTAGGAGATACCTGGTTGGGAAAGTTACTTGTTCTATCCTCACCCTCCACACACACACACACACACACACACACACACACACACACTAACATGCACTACACTACCACACATGCCGGGAGACCGGTCAAGGACATAGAACTTGTCCCAGCTGAGGGATTGCCCCGCTGGTGGGAGATACCTGGTTGGGGAAAACGCCGCTAGTCAATTTCAATCAACGGATATATCCTTCCTCTTCCTTGTCCTATCCTCACCCCTTACACACACTCTTTCACATGCACTACACTACCACACATGCCGTGAGGTCGGCTCGGAACCGCTTGCCGGACTCGGCGAGTGATATCTCCTTTCTCGTCATGAATAGTCGACTTCCTTATGATGTAAATTACTATTAATATTCTTAGAATAATGAATTTAACCCGTTACAATCATATTAAATACACGACAGTGTATGTTTTTTTAAACATTATTCCTGGAATTTCCGTTTATTTACCATTCGTGCTAGGAGTAGGAATGCAAACTGAATTAGACGCAACTGTAACTGAAGGAAAATTTTCGTTTTGCAACATCATTCTTGATTTTTTTGTACTCCTTCGAATCTTCCAGGTATACTTCAGTTTCATATAAATTTTACATTTACTGTGTCTTTTAATATTCTTTTAAGTAGATCCAGCGTATGCCAACAGCGAAGTCGAAGCCCGTCTGATACAATGTCCATTTCTTATTTGCGTTAGGTAGTGTAACTGTGCAATAATGCTGAGCACTTTACCAAAAGTATGGATGGAATCAAGTAGAATGGAGGATATATTTCTTTAAGATATGAAGAATTCGTCGTAAGGTATATTCTTTGGCTACGGAGAAACCCACTTTCGATGGAGACATAAAATGTTAATAACGTCACATTCCACTGTTACAGTAAAAGTTTTCGAATTCTGAATTTAGTATTTAAAAGAGTAATAATTAGAGCAGATAATTTGACTTAATCTAATACTGTGAGGTTGCGTAATTCTCTTCTGCATGCACTTGCGACTCCGATATCTAAAGCCATCTAAATGAAGTTTGTGTGAGAATCTTAAAATTACTTGTTGCGAATTTCCAAAGAAACAATTATTACTTTTATTGATATATAAGCCTCGTGGGGTGCTGATACCATAAATGTATTGATCTCTTCTCTGGTAAGAATTATCGATTTTTTAGCTTCATATTTGTTTAAACTTGCGCTTCAGAAATAATTTTACTTTATGATGTCTCCGTTTCTTTTATAACTAGAGTTGATTTTAGCATTGAACATTTTCTCCATAATATTGATGGCTTTTCTGTCTGGTACTATTGTAGAAATAAAATTAGTTATCTTATACATTACATATTTTTACTTACAAAACTAATATCTTCTAATAAAGATATGCAATCACAGAAGTTTCATTTACAAATGTTATATTTTCTTACTTTTCTAATTACAAAACCAATTCATCTTTGAGGTTCAGGAGCGAGTCCATGCATTGTTAAGGGAGCACAAACATGTTCATCACTGGGAATGTCTCTAGCAGAGTGGTAGGTGCAGCGAGAGGTCCTGGTTGGTCTTTTAGGTGTCAATAAATGACAGTTGAGAAGACGGTTGGGCAAAATAAAAAACTCATCACGAACTCAAGAGAATAGGAAGTCTGTTCAATACTGTAGCACCACTATTCAACATTATGATTTTAGGTAACCTTTATTAATAATATGAGGTAGTTTGTAATGTTGTAGCACCGCTAGTTTTATTTCTACTAAAATATATGTTTTGATAATGTTATAAAAAGTGGTTTCCAATATTCCACCAGTTTAGGTGTGTATCAATTAGTTTTGAAGCTTTTTGCTTGGTGAGAGAAGCACAGAGCATTTTTGGGACGTGAAGGTACTAATATTTGTTTTCAATAGATATACTTTTAATAATTTGATCAAAATATCTGATAAGAAAGTGTTATATCTCGTGTATATAATTGAAGAAAATCAGTGGTGTTCTTTACAATAATTGTCTGTTATGCTAAGTAAATTTCTCTTCAATTTTCTTTCCTTCACAACAAGAATATTACGAATATAAGGAACAAACTATTTCTGTAAGTGATGGCAAATTCGTTACCTTGCGTTGAGAACGTATTCAATGTTGTGAAAAAAGAAAAATATTTAATACTTCTGACCTTTTCCGTTCACCGTGTATACATTTGGTCTTGGACATGACCCCAATAAATTGTTTATTTCTCACATTACAGAGCACAAAAAATGTCATTTTCCGTAAGGTGGAACAAAATAGAACCACATTGCTCAAAAAAAAATTAACCTGAATTATATATTTAGATGAATGTCAAAACGTATCAGAAATTCAAATTACAACAGCAATATGTACTTGTAAACAACTGTAACAAAGATCAATCCATTTTAATTAATAAAAAGAACAGAGGAGATGATATTAAAATAGTGTATGTTGTATTCTAAATTATGCGAATTAAAACAATGTCAAAATGAAATATCGGGAGCGAGGAATATGATCATTATATTTCAAAATGCTAGGAAAGTACAAAGCGAGAGGAGATAGATACTACAGGATAGCACGTGAAAAATTCTCATATTTCATATTTAATTGAAAAATCCATGCAAATCATCTTTCTGCGTAACATGACACTCATGTGTCATTGGACATTTAAAAAATATATTATTTTTCTGAAAAATTTGAATTTAAATTCTGCCTACCAAGTTGCCAAAACCAAAGTTATAAAAGGAAGACGAAGCGCATTTGAACTTGTGAGAGTTTCCGCCAGGGGCTTTAAATTATAAAATAACAAAAACAAGGCCCCTTACCTAAAGCACTCCTTTCGTGACCTGAAGTATAATTAATTTCATCGTAGCCCTGCTACTTTTTTTTATATTTCAAAAGAATTTCCATGCCACCGATAAGCGTATCTTCCAAAGACATTAAAGGAGCCTCCGCCATTTTAAACACGCGTACATTTTTAATCAAAAGAAGTCGGAGGTCGATAAAGAGGCCCTGAGAGCTCTACAGTTTCTAGAGGGCGTGAAGAGTAGGTTCTTAGGAAGATGTCGCAGCAGAGTCACTGAACTCTAGCAAGAGATGGATGTTAAAGAAAGGACAAAGAGAAAGGTTTTCAGTGTCTGAAAAGAAAGAGTTTCATGGAAAAAGTAAAACCTCCCAGGATAGTTGGTTGACGTAATAAGGGAGAAATAATTAAAATAAGCAGCAGGAGGATTAAGATAAAAAACTATAGTAATTATCATGAAAACAAATTGATTCTAACTAGTAATAAGTGAAGGTCATCGCATTTTATGTATAAGTCAGACCTGAAACAATCGATAAAATATGTTCATGGCAAAGGTATAATAAAACGCTATGCAAGGTATTCCGGCTAATATGTTGCAGATGGAGGTTGAGGATCCATTCCGCACGGAAAGAAGTGCTCTAATGAATTCACGTCCGCACGTTGAATTTGTTGCACTAAATGATGCGTCAGAGTACAGCACTATACTTATAATCATTCTTCTCTATACAGTATTTGAGACATCAACTCACTACAGACTCGGAAAAGATCCCAGATATAAAACAAGAATAAAGAACAGATTCCCGCTCCATTCTTTCCTCCAGATATTTTCAAATATTGATTAATTCTGCTGAGGTGCTGTTTGTTTCCTCTCCCTATTAAAGTTTGTTATGTACAATTTTAAACTAGATTAGTTGATTAGATTAAGTTGTCTAGATTAAGTTGATTATATTAAGTTGTTTAGATTAAGTCACCATACAATTGCAAAGTTTCACTTGTAAACTGAACAATGTAATTTCAACTAAACAATAAATAAATTTAAAAAAACAGTATTTGAGTCACTCCCGAGGATACACTTCGGATGTGCGGTTCAGTCTCTGACGGCTAGACCACTTCCCGTGCACCAATCGAGACATATGTCATTTGACGCATCTCAGCCTCGTGATGGGAACTGATAATTTGTTTTCGGATTCGGTCAGAAAATTCAAAGAAATTTCAAACAACCGGTTTTGGGTGTATTGCCGCTGCGATCTTAGGGAGTATGCGGGGAATTAAATCAACGCCATCTAAATAGATCTATGTAAGTGGCGTTGATTAAATCCCAGAACCCCGTAGTTATTTTCAGTGTACGGAACCATAATTTTCTGTCATGAGGTTGGTATCCTGATTCTTTACAAACCAGCAATATGAATTGAAAATCGCGCGGCAGAATTTGTAAGATTCGAAACCTGTTCACATTTGGTGAACAATATTTCATGTTTTATCTCTCTGGGGCCAAGTGATAATCACATAATGGATTTCTAAAATCATCTTATAATGAATAAATGTGCCCTTTGTACTTCTAATATCCATCCTATACGCATATATGGAGTAATAAAAATATTCATTTTAATGGTCCCTGATAATTTTTAAATCTTCTCTATGCCATCGCGTCTGTCTTTTTGTCGTGTCTGTATGTGTGCGTGTCTGTGAAAAAAATCGTCCCTTCAATAATAGACAAGAGTTTCCCCCAAAATGGGTTTCTCCCGATCGATGAGTCTGAATTGAACTGCGAATTTGAAAATAATCTTTTAATTTTTGGAGGTACTTTTCATTAAGTCTCTAGGACATTATTAATATATTTTCAAAAATAGATTCAAATGCTTTCTTTCTTTTTTGTTTGAATAGAATAGCAATGAGCACTTTAAAATTTCGAATTTTTCCCAAATCGAAAGAGATCAAATTCTCGCCCTTATTTAAAACTGCTTTATTGGGGCTAATCTTTTCTTCATTTCGTCTTTAAAGTAAGATTTATCTACGGAGTCACGTAAAATTTTCAAAATACGAGATATTTTGGCGTAGTTTTTTAAAAATATCCTAAAACATTTTCGCAAACACGGCTTCAATATTTTTGTTCTTTCTTAAATACTAGCAAAGTGCGTATGTAAATATGGAGTATGTCATATTTACAATACAACCCCACAAATTTCAAAAATTGTAATTTTGAAATTTCAAAAATAATGTTTAATAGTTAGTGACCCAGAATTTTTCCATTAAGTTTGAGCAATTGGAGCTAGATTGAAACTGATAATTTTGAATACTATTATTTATGTATTAAGGATATGTTGCTCAAAAAAATATTTTCCGGATAGAGCGTGTACATCAGCAATAAAATGAAAATATTGGATTATGCTAGTGGAACGACATCTGGTGGTACAATTGGGTGGACTTCCCAAATGCAAGTGTCGTTTCGTTTGAAATATTTTTCACCGAGTTGGAGGTTATAAGCACTTGTAGGGCTTTAGTCAGCGACACAGCATCAGAAGAATTGAATTTGCGTATTACAGCTAGAACTTTATATGAATGTTTGCTAGTTACAGCGTGCATTCTGTAAAATGTTTAGATTTTGTGCGGCATATTTGAGAACAAAAGATTCAGAATAAGAAAATTGATCGTCAAGTTTTTAAATTTTCTATAACAGATATGTCGAAGTCAATCTCTAGGTCCCCTTTTGCAACAGATTAAGTTTCAGTTTCTTGTTGAACTCGAACATAATAGTTGACTAAGGAACGTTTTTTACGATCAATTATTTTAAGTCTACTTTGCAGAATTCTGTTAATTATTTCTAACGTACGACACATTTATTGTGAATGCGATTTAAGTCAATTACTGTTACGTGCCAGTTTTGCAATTCTTTGCATTTCGAGAAGGAATAAAATCCACAGAGAGCGTTTAAGAACTAAAACGAGGCTGCTGTTTTTACAAGGATCATTCAAAGATCCACAAAATGTTTTCGTTCTCACCATTAACAAGTTGCAGGACTAATCTTTTGCCAAGATGGGTGGGTTTTTAGAAGAATGCTACTTTGTCAACTTAATGTGACCTTCTCCAGATAGAAAATAGTTTGTTAATAAAAATGTTCCTCTGAGGAATTTAATGGGAAGAAATGTATAATAGGTGATATATTTGAACGAAATATCGTTTTGCACCTTGTTTTCAAGAAATATACATTTTGTGTTTTTTAAATTATTCACGTGAGAGTTTTGTTCCGTTATTTTTGAATGGTTACCTGTAGTATTAATTTATTAATTAATTTTTGTAATGATACGGGCACGCATGTGCCGTTGAAGCTCCGCACGTTTATTGCGACGAACCCACTGCCGATTGAACAAAAAGTCTTTGAAAGAAGAAAGTGACGTTGACATCGGAAATGGCTTCCCCGACACTAGTCGATTGTCGGCGGTACGGCACACGAGTTAGGTCCGTGTACAGCTTAATGAACAACTGTTCGTCGCGACATTCCTAATTAGCCGGCCGGATGTCAGGCGCCTACCCGAGTTTGTCGTGCAGTTTGCAATTGCCACTATACTGACACCTTCGGGTGCATTATGCAGCTCTTGCATTATTGGTACATGTGTTGTAGTAACTAGCTAAGTAAGATCCACATACAATCCATCCAGAAATTTCATATATCCGCTTTAAAATACCACATTTTTGCTGTATTTATATGTATATAATTAAAACAAATCACCGTAATTAATTGATTCATCATACAAACGATTTAAAAAGCCATTGTAATCATCTTCAACACTTAATGGAACATCATTTAGAAGTTTTCTCGATGTATCTCAAACGAATTCGTTACGTTATAATAATTACATTTATTGTTTCAATTAGTTTTTTGAACCCAGAGTAAGAATAGTGAATATTATGTCGGATAATTTCGTCTCATTACTAAGAAAATTAGAGAAAGCATTCCATTAAATTAGCAATATATTTTGGTTAATTAATTAATTAAATCGTAGTAAAAACAATTTAAAAAGCCATTGTAATCATCTTCATCCCTTAATGGAACATCTTATAGAAACTTTCACGATGTATCTCTAATGGATAACTCAGTTATGTAAAATATTTTCCTTATGCATCAAACACAAACGAGAGTCATATCACAAAACACTTGTTTAATACTGAGTTGAAAGATTAAGGCGATTTCATTGCAAAAACATAATTCACATTACTGTGTTTTGAAATAAACGCTTCTTTGTCTATTCAAACTGCTAGTTTAAAGTAAATATTGAATTGCTCTCAAATTCCCAATACATTTGTACAAAATGTACACATTTTTACAAACAATTTCAATTAATTTTTACATACCTACCCGATAACTGTAACTGAGTTTTAATATTCAAAACGTTTTACCTCTCGTTTTGTAATAAAAACAGCGCTGTGCGGTTTATATACTAAATGTATCATAAAATTCCAGCAAGAAGCTCATACGCAAAACGAGAGCTAAAATGTGACGTACTGGATGAAAACTGGGGGTGCGGAACACTGAAATGAACACTGAATGAACCCTGATGTGACGAACACTGAAATGTGACAAATGAGATGCTCGACGCCGTGCCGGAAGTTCTGCAATCAAATACATCAGACATGAAACTTAAGAAAGTCATTGAATTGAAATAAATTCAAATTGGCATTTAAGTGTTTTCTTTCTTGTTTACGTAGTAAATAAAATTATCTAATGCTGCAGTACTAGAAGAAAATTTGAAGAAAATATACAGCGTTTACGTTTATATACGTTTTGAAGAAAATATACAGCTTGAAGTTTCTAGTACCGATAGTGTTTTTTTTTCTCAAAACCGCCGTCAGCTTATTTCTGTCAGTGAACAGAACTAGCGCTAATCACTTACGAACTATTTTCTCTCCAAGTGTGTTCTCGCATCAATCTAGCTCAATTTGAAGCCCTGTGAATTTCAAAGAAATCTTTTTATGAATTATTCTTACTGTTGGATCATTGAAAGAGTTTAACATTTTGATTAAAAAGAAACGCTCCAAATTTGGTTCTTTTATCTTTTTGCTCAGGTGAACAATTTGTTATTTAACTATGATTTAAGTTTTTTAATCATATCTTTGTAGAAGTATGTTCGAAAAAAGCGAAATTTCAAATCAGAAAACAACAAAATTTCGTGAACATTTCCTAGATATTAATTATTAAAGCTCAATGTTTTTTCTTAATACAATATATTTGTTACTATTAGCCCTTTAAATCCTGTCATGAACTTTTTTGTCGAAATATTGGTGATTTTTGCGTAGTTCAGTTCTCAATATATCATTTTCCAAGAATAGTAAAGCAATATTTTCCCCAAATCTAGCCTGATACTTTTTTCTAAACGAATTTTACGAATAGAGTGCAATACACTGAATCTCATAAAACCAGCGTCATTTCGAGCAAACCCTCTCTCTGAATTGGCAAACATTATACATATTTACTTTTATGAACAACAGACACGTCATTTAGATTGAAATTTTATGATCAAATGAAGAAAATCAGCATATTCTTTTAGCTATTTATCACAATCTTGTATTACGCAGAGTAAGAGAATCTAGGATGTAATTACAAAAAAATAAATGTGAAAATCGCAACTTGAGTGATTTTTTTGGAAAATATTGTGCTAATACAGTTTGCCACCATTGTAAGACAATATATATTTACAGTAGGCTATGTACTCATGAACAGTTTGACGCAATATGATTGGCTTTATCTTCCATATATCTTAAGCTACAGATCTAAACAAATTTCTTGAGTAATATATTAAAATATGGATTAATTTAGAAAAAATTAAAAAAGTTATTTTGAACTACGGTAATGAAATAGCAAGACAGTTAAACAATATTGTAGGTAGACAAAGCCAAACTTAATGCGTAAATACGTGTCACGTCACTAGAAACATGGACTGAACCATGCCGAACATAAACGTTTGGGACACCGAAATATGTTTACGAGAACGGTACGTATTCCAAGGGAGTACTTTTGTAGGAAACGCTCGCATTACGTCGTGTCAGCTGTCATTCCATTCTCAAAAACACATCCTTGTAATTCGCTTGCACGTTCTTCTCCACGCACTCGCCATGATTGCCTTCCTCCTCCTCGGCGCCGCCGCCGCCGCCGTCGCCCCCGCTGCCGCCGCCGCCGCCGCCGTCGCCGCCGCTTCGCCGCCTCTCCGCTCGCCGGGAACATCGCTTGAAGCACATCGCCGCGGGGCTCTTCCAGGCATGGAAATGCGCGGCATCGCTGCCACCGCCACCGCCTGCGCCGTACAGTGGGCCAGAACCAACATTCAGACGGCAGGAATTCAGAATTACAAGTTCCTACAAATATGCAGTATACATAAAATGATTCATAATTTTCATAAACTAACAACCAACAAAAAAATCGCAAAGATGAAGTGACACTTTATCGAATCAGATGTGAGCACATTAAGCTAACACATCTGTTAAATAACACAGCTCCTTTTTTTAAACATTTTTATTGAAGCTACTCGTCTCCTAGCCCCTTAGGGCGTTGAGCGCTTGTACTTTGGAGTAATCCTCCGTTAACATTGTATTCTACGTCTGTCGACTCTCGTCGCAGTCAGTTGTCAAGAGGACCGTCAGGGAGCATCTCCACGTACGCGCCTCCCACCACGCACTTCTGCTTCCCTACCCAGCGGACAGAATTGGAAAGGAATAAGGATACGGGTAGGGTTGAGAACACTTCACAGGGGTTGGACTAGCCCATGTGAAGCAGCCAAACTCGTTTTGTTGGAACAAATTTCACATGATATCGATAGGAATCGAACCCGGACCTCAGTTGTGAAAGGGTAGCGCCTTCGCTATGAGCAACGAGTGAGGCTTAAAATGTGAATCATGCAACGAACTGTTAATTTTCCATATCCCCAATAATCCTTCAGTCATTTATAAAATATATCCAAGAAAGCCAGTCAATCCTTCAGATTGACAATCTTGAAACTATTTGATACTGCAGTATTGCTCAGGAAAATATATTAAAACTACGTAAAATATTAAAAGTGTATAATGATTTATAAGTCAGACTGTCAATTGTAAATTACTCTTTGACACTTACTTAAATTGTATGTTCACTCTGTAATGTAAATCCTCAAGTGGTATCAAGTATTTTTGTAGTCACTAATTACTTTGTGGTTGATGCGACATTAAATTAAATGAAATAAAAAAGTTCCTACAATGATTCATTGACTTTTTCTTCTTTCAACTGCTTTGGTCGTTAGTCTCATTAGTGTAGTGCATGCTTTTTCTCAGGAGATGGCGGTGATCTTCCCCCACTGGAGCGAGATCCGGCACCGATCTACCGTCGGCTAGTGAGGTTTCCCCCTAACAAAGTCTCTCCCACCAACGAGGCACCGCCCCAGCCGAGACAAGCTCTAAGCTCCCGACCGGTCTCCCGGATTATGTGCTAGTGTGAGTGAGTGTAAGGGGAGAGAATAGGACAAGGAAGAGGAAGGACAAATCACGCGCGGTGCGTGGCTAGTTTGGTAGGGTACTGCTCCGGTATTCGCCTGGTGTTGATCGAAGAATCCACGGAAAACTACCGATCAGAGCAGCCGTCCGCTAGAATTCTCCATCAGACAGCGACTGAATTCGACCTAGCTGAAAAGCTAGTGTCGAAAATCCTGCAATCGTGGGGAGTGTAACCTAGAACCTCCCGGTCAGAGGCGCTGCAGTGACATCTGTTGATGCACTGAGCTACCGCTCCCGGTTCCTACGATGCAATTCAAGTGTATCTACTTCTTCTTATTGTGATGTTGAAAGCTTCCGTGGTCAGAGTCATGATCTAGACTATCCGGATGAAGCCGCGTCGAAGGCTAAGGTGACGGCGTTTCAACCATCATAGCGTGGTCTTCTTCAGGGCTTCGCACTACAGCCCTGAAGAAGACCACGATGGTTGAAACATCGGCACCTCAGCCTTCGACGCATCGTCACTCGGACAGCCCAGATCACCTTTTTCTTCTATCAGCACTCCGGCACTCATTGTTTGACCTTGACTTCTTTTATTACAACAGCCCAATTTCTTCTATCTTCTGCTTTTCTTCGCCATCTTTTCATACCTAGGTTTCTCAAATATAGCTCCCCCTCATCATTCCATCGTAATATACGTAGGTCTATCTCTTTCTATCCTACTGGCCATGCTCCCTGCGTATACATTTATAATTCTCTCTCTACGTTCATTTGAATTAGGCCACTCAACTATTCCAATCTTTTCACTCTAATACATGTAAATATTTTCGGTGTTTTAAATAATTATCGCAATTCTGCATTGGTTCGATTTCTCCCAATTTCGTTTACTTTGATCGGGCCAAATATTCTTCGTAAGATTTTTCTCTCCCTTACAGCGAGTATGAGTGCTGGTTTTTTTTTGTTGTTTTTTCTTCATATTTTACTACCGTACAATAGTACTGTCTTAATGATGGGAGTCATAAAATTTCAATTTAGCGAACTTTAAGATTCTTCGAGTTTTAAAAAATTGGTAGAGGCCACCATAATACTTATTATTTGCCGCTATTCTCTTCTTAATGTGCTGCTCTGACATTGTTTTTCGTAATTAAGGAATCTAAGTATGGAACCATGGCATTCACTCATTCAATATTTATTCCCTCACTTAATATACTTTGATTTATCTACATAATAACTTATTTACTCGTAACAATTACGTAGAAGTATTCCTTTCATGATTTAGCCTTGTATCTAAACATTTCTGATGGGTTGAAGATCTGAGGTTGATATTGTAGTTAAATGTAAGTCGCAGTAAAACGGGAAATTTTTAAAATTTGCTTTATTTAAAGAAACGTAAGTGTAAGAAGAGATAAAAATGCACGTTTATTTTCTTATAATAATTTCATAAGAAAAAATTGGCTTGTAGGTAATAGTTTAAACGATGTCTAGTTTAAGTTATAATTATTATTATTGTTATATTTACAAAGAGCTAACTGCTATCCAAAAGTAAATATTGACATTGCTTTTTACAAATTTCATGTCTTGATATGCGCCTATATAGAAATTACAGACATTTCAATATTCCTAATACGATACAGAATTTTGTAGACTTCCATGTGCCGTCATCGTCGAAAGGCGAATTTGATTACAAACATAATTTCATAGACTTTTTATTATATATTTGCTTCTGTAATAATAATAACAGATCAGCCGTCTTTGTATTTGAAAATTTAACTATACATTCGTTTTGTGGAAACTGCAAAAGTCCCAATTCACAATCAATCAAACATAAAAATTGGATCAATATTAGAATGTCAGCATTGTAATTGTTGATTGTAGACCACTGTTTTCCGCCACCGCCATCTCGGAATTTAAGGAGCCGCCGCGGCATAGGCGGTGGGCCGCGTCGACCGGGTGAGGGGGTGGGGCGGGGCTATGACGGGGTGACGGTGGAGCGAAACAGCGGCGCAGAGGCGGCGCAGGGGCGGAGGCAGAGGTGGAGGAACTCGACTGGACGTTGGAGGGTTCACAGGAGAACATCCGACAAGCTTCTTTTTCACCCAAGAAAGAACGAGCGTCCGGGAGATCAAAGAGATGGTGGTTTAATCGACACGAGTTTTAGTCGGAGAAGACTCGTGTGATGCGTCTGAGAAGACGGTGATGCAATCATTATGCTATGAAATTGCTATGAATCGGTAAGGTGCTAGGAGGTGGTTGAGATTTAAAAAGTTCTCGGGGTTGTGGCAAAATTAATAACTGCAGAGTCTAAAAGTCTGATAGTTAAAAGATCTAACAAGATAGATTCAAAATTGATCGAATACGTCCCTCGGGCCATTGTACCTCGAAATTAAATGAGCTGGAGTGTGATCAACAATTCTACTGACGCATGTTGAGCGGTCTTACAATGAGATGCAGTGTCACAGTAATTGTTATTGGTAAAGACGTTTATCTAAACGAATTGATAAATTTAAAAAAATCAGGAGTTATTGTAAGTAGCTTTACTTACGCTAAAAGAAAGGTATCAGGACTAATTGCATCCATAAAGCAAAAAATATGATCGTTGTAATGGCCTGGGTCATGTACGTTGTGTGAAATTGGTGAACAATGCGCGCAGGTGTTAGCTTGAGATATAAAAACTAAGGTGGTGCGCAAGTTTATTGGGTATAAATCTTGTAGGTACATTGAAATTTAAATGGTCTAAAATACAAAAATTGGTTGAATTTTAAAGTGTTGGTAACCAACCAATTTGGAAATAATTATGTTTCTAGTCTGTTATGCGCATTTAATAGCAGTAGCAAGGTAAGTTAATGTTTTGTTACGATGGATTATTTTATGAATGATTTAAAACATTTAAAATGTTGAAGGGCGTGCAGAGTTGAATCAAGCATTGATTGTAGTAGTCGTAATTTTCCGCCCCATATCTGTTTCAGTGGGGAGGGGTGGGGAGTGTATGGAAGACGATGCAGTCGGAGGCTGAGTCGGAGCTGGCAGGCAAGCGCGTGTTCTTACGGCACGCCGACCATTCATCTTGCTTTATGTTTCGGCCGCTCCCAGGCGGGCGCACTTCCGGCCGCCGGGGACTCCCCGCGGCGGCCCCGGGGGGCGGCGGCGGCGGCGGCGGCGGCGGCGGCGGCGGCGGCGGCGGCGGCGGCGCGCTCATCTGACATTCAGAGGGCTGTGATCGCAGCCACGGCGGCCCCCGGCGCTCGATATCTTCTGCTTCTCTGCTGCGCCGCCCCGCCGTCTGCGCGCCGCGCTCGCCCGCCACTTTATGCTATTGTTCCTCGCCAACCCGAGCGCGCGCTCTCTTGCAACACGTGTTCACAACCCTGCCGCTCGAGAAGTACTGCTCAACGTCATACCACACGTTCGCTTATTCAAACAAAAGCTTTGAATTAACACTCCATCCTTCGACCGCTTTGTGCTATTCTTCTTCGCCAATTAAACCATCCACATTTTGCAGCACGTTGATTGATTGATTGATTGATTGATTGTGATTTCGGGCGCGTCAACTACTATAGTCAGTAGTCCCGTAGGTGTGTTGCATGTTTTTCATCGGGAGGTGGCGGTGATCACCCCCAACATGATGGCGAGATCCGACGCCGACCTACCGACGTCTAGCGGGGTTTTCCCCAACTAGGTATCTCCCACCAGGGGGCACCGCTCCAGCCGGGACAAGTTCTAAGTTCCTGACCGGTCTCCCGGCATGTGTGGTAGTGTAGTGCATGTTAGTGTGTGCGTGTGTGTGTGTGTGTGCGTGTGTGTATAAGGGGTGAGGATAGGACAAGGAAGAGCAAGGAAAGATCGCGCGCTGTCCGTGGCCCGTTTGTTAGGGTACTGCTTCGGCATTCGCCTGGGGTTGATCGGAAAAATCACGGGAAACTACCGATCAGAGCAGCCGGGTGATAGAATTCTCCTTCAGAGAGTGACTGAATTCGACCTTGCTGACAAGCTAGTGTTGAGAATACTGCCGCCGCGTCTCTTTAGCATTACTTCATACTCCATATTTCCTTATTCAAACAAAAATCCTTATAGTGCCATAAACATGCTTGATTTAAGAGATGAGCTTCATCTTATTAAATTGGGTGATCAATTATTACTTTCTGTGTTTATAGTTATTTTTTACATAATTTTAAAAAATGTTATGTAACTGAATAATTTAAGGTCATTGTGAAGGTTTTGGTAGAGACATTATGCACCAGTACATCATCCGAATGTTAGAATACGGAAGTTTTAATGTATTTAATAATGATGATTCGATGGCTTGTAAAAATTCTTAATAATTTTTTTAACGAGTATGATTATTTATTATGCTTAATATGAAATAATATGTTCAAACTCTTTAATTTATGAAACGGTCATATGAAAAAAGTGAGAACGTGATGATGACAATAAATAGAAATTTTCGAAACACCGTGAAGAAATGAATAAACATAAATAATGTGAACAACTTTTTTCTTATTTATATAAGTGATAAATTAAAATTTTCATTAATCCAACGAAAAGAAAACACATTTATTTACTTAAAAATCCTTATACCAGTACTCTACTTTTCCAACAGACATTAACTTCACCCTGCCATCTTTCAACCGTTTGGCAACTTTATAATATTGTTCAACAACCCCACAGAAAACTCTCTTGTAACACGTGTTCACAATCCTACCACTCTAGCACTACTACTCACCATCATAACTCTACGATCCTTATGGAAGCCAAAGTAATTTACTACCGCTTCACTATAAAATCATCTTCCTCATCTTACCGTAATTTTATCAGCTCCGCCTCATTGGATATGTTCCAAAACTTTTTCGATGTTAATTTTGGTTAGCTTTGTGCAAATTTGTTTGTTGAGCACCAGCTTCGATACATCCAGAATGATCAAAACCTTTTATGATACTCATCCCCAATGTTGGGAGGCTTGCCTTAATACACCTTTATAGCTTATTTTCTTATATTTTCTTTCAATCATCTGAATTTCCAGTCGGCCGTATTCTGTGCGTCTCGCGTCCGATTTTACGGGATGTACCATCCGCATGCGAACAGGATCCTGCAACCACCCGCCGTCTTGGTTCTCGTCCCCGCAAACGGCAGGTCTAAAGAGCCCCAACACGTGACGTGGCGGCACCTTTCTTGCTCGTATAAATGCATAAACGCATTTGCATATGGCGCATGCATTGCCCCATCGTCGTTCCCTTCCGCGCGCCTTCGTCCTTCTGTTTCCTGCCGCGCCTTTCGCCCTGCCACTAGCGTATCTCATTCTCCTCGCCACCTCGCCGCTTCGTCGCATCGCCATCTCGCCGATTCTTCCGCTCGACATAACCGCATCGCCGTCGCCCGCCGCCGTTTGCGTCCCAAGTGCCCCGCCCACCCCGGCGGCTTCTTTTTTGGCTTACGTAACGCGCCCCTCCCTCGGGGGTGGATGGAAGGGAGTCGCGAGGAGGCCGCAGGGGGCGCGGAAGAGGGGATGGCGCTGCTGTGAGTGAAGTGGTGGGGGCAGTAGATGGAGACGGAACGAAGTTGGGAATTTGCTCAGGCGAAAACGAAATGATGGCCAATATGAGAAGAAAATCGAACTCGAGGGGGGAAGAACGGTAATAAAGACGACGACAAATGAGTACGGGGAGAAAAGTTGAATGATGAAATGGGGCTTACGGATGGCGAAATGGGGATGGGATGAATATTGATCAAAAACATAAGTGTGCATAATCAATAATGTTCATGAACAGGAAATTGTGTCATTAATTGATTTTTAAAAACGGCATTGGGTTGCTTCTTTCAATGCAAGGATTATTTATGCTACTCATTCTTTTGAAATGCAACATTGTAGTAAAAACAATACACCTTTTTAAATCACAAATGTACCATTACATGTAAAATGTAATTAAAGTCGCGAATGACCCAGTCGTTCTATAATGAAAAAATACCAATTTCGATAATTTAAAAATCAAATCTGTGTCGAATTAAGCAAAAGTTATCGTTGCATTACAACATTAATAAAATAGCTAATTAACAACGCTATTCAAATGCAGTTATTTTAACTATACGTAGGATTAGAAACAACGTTTGATACTGTTTAGCATAACATAACATAATATTCTTATCGTAGACACATGTCAAACTCGTGTGTCATTATGACATGCAAAAAAAGAGGAATGTCACCAAAAACCTGATTATTGCCGGCAAGTAAAGTAGAAAAGCGTAAAAAGTGTTTCTATTTGTTACTTTCGAGTAATGTAAAACATTAAGTGAATAATTTCAAGTTTGTGCAATGTGTCAAATGAATAATCACAATAAACAAAATATTAAACATAATATTTTAGAGAGTGAACAAATTGCAGAATTCATTCAAAATGAAACTCAGAATACATTATGTCCTATTTGTTGCTATGATTCTTCACGGTCAATGCAGATGTGAGTATTACGGATATATTGTAAATAAAAGTTATTTAAATTAATCCAGCTGTCTGGCAGCAATTCTAGGGGTCGGCTGCTCTAATCGGTAGCTTTCCGTGGTTTCTTCGATCAACACCAGGTGAATGCCGGTTCAGTACCCTAACAAACGGGCCACGGCCCGCGCGCGATCTTTCCTTCCTCTTCCACGTCCTATCCTCACACCTTACTTACACACACACTTACATACACTTCACTGTCACACATGTCGGGAGACCGGGCGGGAGTTTGGAGCTTGTGCCGACTGGGGCGGTGTCCTTCTGGTGGGAGATACCTGGATAGGAAAACCCCGTTAGCCGACGGTAAGTCGACACCAGATTTCGTCATCCAGCGCGGGAAAATCACCGCCAATTCTCGTGGAGAACACGTACACTACACTTACGGGACTAATGAACATAGCCGTTGGCGCCCCCGAACAACTAATGAATTAATTAATCAATCAATAGATTGAACTACACCGGGCAGGAGTATGTGGTAGGATCACTGTAGTGATCTGGTGAACCGGTTTTGGCCTCTGGGAAACAGCTTCCACGCAGACGGCGAGGCGCGAGCCGAGCAGTAGCAGTGGCTGAAAGAGGGGGGGAGCAGAAACAAAGTGGCGCGTGGCGGCAAGTGCTACTGGGGCCTCGTCGCTCTCCAAAACGGCGGCGGCGGTGGCGGCGGCTGCGCGCGGCGAATATCATACGTCGCCCCTTGAGGTGAACAGAGCCTCGCGCCAGACAAAGGAAACTGCCAGGCCGAGTGAAGACAATTTTCTGTACGACTCGGTTACCTCTTCTCTGGAATACCAATGCAGCCGCTGGCACCTCGGCCCGCCCCGGCCCTCGCCCCTGCCCCCACCCTCCCCTCGGCCCCGTCACGTTATTTCGATATTTCCGTTCCATCTCCGGCGAAACGTAAAGCGCTCAATGTAATCACGCGCGTTGTTGTTTTATTTTTCACGCGTTCGCCTTCGTCTTTCGACGACCGTAACCGCGCCGTTGGGAAAACGACAGCTGTGAGAAACTGCCAACTCCTTCCATCTTGCAAACGAAATGTTCCGAAAGGTATTATCGAGGCCGTACACCCATGGACGTAACGTTGAGTCGTCCTTTTGTTGTCAAATAATTGTGTCTGTGGAATTGAAAGTGTGTTGTGATTCTTTCCTTCCCCCAACAGTACAGTTTCAGATGAGCATTAAATTTATTGAATATTTGACTGTATTTGCTTATAAAAATTCACATTTATGTATTTTACTGAAAGAATGTGGAATGTAGAAAGAATGTGGAAGTTTCTTGGTCTGTTTTCAAAAACTAAATAACTATGAAACGGATTTTTTAAATTTAATAAAAACACATGAAATGGTGGTTTCAAACAACAACAGAGTTTGCGTTCTGTGGTGTCTGTATTTATTGAGCCGTAGCTGAACATGTGCCACGCTCACGAACCAAATCTGAAACGGTGTATCGAAACGTTGGTTCAGGAGGTCAAGTTAAACGTGGTGCGTTTGCAACGTCATCGCCTGACGTCGGCATCGGTCAAATGGAGCGAAACCCACGAGGACCGATGAACAATTCGCAATATAAGAGCATGAACTGAATCTTGCCATTGGCTCCCTAAGAAAAACCGAGGGAACCCGCAGCAGGGGTATTTTTTTCCGTTGGAAGAGAGCAGTCGGTTAGAATCTCTGAAGAAGAGTGGTTGAGGAATCTGTTAGTTTTTCTGGAGAATGATTGAGAAGTTTGCTGAAGTGGGAAGAATTCGAATGATTTCCGAAGCGTGATTAAGTGTTTATTTCGGCGTGTCACGGACCATTCTTGCCAGCCGTTACGCCGTTTCGAAAAGGAAAGAATACTGCGACGAATTCCAGTTTCCGACGTGCTCACAGAAGCCTTCGTGTTAGAAACGAGTGTGAAAGCAAGACCGCTTCTTTAGTGATCAGATAGAATTGGACTGTGACGTTAACGGACGAAGGCAACGGAACGTACAAGCGTACGACATGAGCCCAAGTAAAATGTGCTAAAGGCATTGCTGGCAGTCACATTAAGCTAAATTCACGCCGTAAAACCCCTCCGGATCACGGTCGACAATTAGCACTTCACTCATGCTACCACGGCTGCAGATCAGCCACCAGAACATGCCAATTCCGACCATCGTCTGCTAATGAGTGAATCGAAGCCGACGACAACGCAGAAGAACTGATTGCAACCGAGAAGTGGCGAGCACATCAGTGGATGTAGCCGTGGACGCGCCCACCTTCGAGGCTAGCTAGCCTGGTCGCCGACGCGTCGAGGTTAGTGCAGCGCCGAGAGCCGCAGCATGGCCGCGACGCGAGGTCGCGAGCATCGCGGGCCGCCAGCCGGCGTCGGAGCCCAGCGGTGTTTACGCCCCGCCAATAGAACCCCCCGAGGACGTTCAACTTTACTCCTATTGCGAAAGCGTGAGTACCCGTGCGTGAGAAGGCATCAACGATTAAAAAGACTTTTGTTAATCGATGAACGAATAACAAATGTGAAATGAGAATTAAAATTCAAACCATTTCTTGAATGAGTCAAAGCAAAATCGATGTTGAGTCGAGAAATTGTTGTAAATATGATTAGGGTATTAAATTATTTCAATGTGTTATTCATTCAGTTTAACGTGTGGGATGATGGAGTCATTGATATTTGTTGAATATCGTCCACAAGTCAGTGGGAATTGTAAATAGTTTAAAGGTGTAAAATAAGAATTTTGTGTAAATATGGTTAGGTCTCAAACGAATCAGAGGCGAGGTTAGCATTGGCACCAACTGATTAACTACACCAAAAATATAGTACTAATGTCAAATGAGAGTATTTATTTTAATGATCATTAAACTTTGTTCAGACATAAAGGAGGTAGTTGTAGATTTACTCAAAGTCAATTACAAATGCGCGTTCGCATTCATGAAACGAACTCCAGATAGTAGAGTTCAGTCTTTTTTGTGTGTTTCTACTTCTAATTGAAGAATATATGATTTTGTGTCTTAGATCCGAAATATTTTTTCTTTGTCGTAAACTTGTCTGTTTACTTCATAACGTGCAGTCCCGGTATTAGTCTACAAAGGACAATTGAATTAAATCAATTGTCTGACGGCGGACGGCAGCGACTGTCGGACGTCGGAGGTAACGCCCACGCGGAGCGAAGCTCACTTAGGAATAACGACGCCTGATCGGAAGAGTTGCAAATGCACGACGCGCCGCGGGAATTTTGACGGCGTGTTCCGTGACATTATGGACATACAAATCTTTTCAGTTGAAGTTGAGGTTGAATTTCCTTGAAGACTACTCACTTAAAATGTGATTACAAAATGTATTTTGTTGAAATGTAGCTTATTTCTGATTTGTAGATATAATCTATCTGTGATTTTGATTGTATATTGCTGAATAAGTCACATACAAAAATAATTAATTTAGTAAGTTTATATTTATCACAATTTGGAGGGAACATTAAGAATGAAACTGTTACTATTTTATTCTTACTGTCATTACCATTGAAAGTTATTTTTAAAATATACTTCTATACTACATTTCTTTTGAAATGATTTTATAACATGATTTTTTCATTAGATAAGAAATTGTTTACAAAGAAAATTTGATTGAAGAAATAAAAATGAATCGATGACCGAAGATATAAGTTTTCGATATCACATCGATGGCTTTAAGTAAATCACGTATAAAAGAATTGCATATGCGAGCTGGTTCGGAGGAAAATTTGGTGAGAGCGATACGCACTTGAAGATTACATGAATTACCCATACACCCATGAAACGCAGAAGCTGCAACATCTTTTAGGCAACAAAACCAGTGAAAATGGATCTGAGCGCCAATTGATCTCTCTATAGTGCGTCCGAACGTCCTAGGGTTTGAGTCCCGAGGGTGGTAAAATTTTCGTCACTAGCTTGTCAGCTACGTTGAATTCAGCCGCTGTCTGGAGTATTATGAACCAGGTATTATGAACCACCAGCGTAGCACCATCCCCAGCCGAAACAACCTACACCGCTCCCAACCGGTCTCCCGGCATGTATGCGTAATGTATGTTTCTGTGTGTAAGTAAGGGGTGAGATAAGGACAAGGAAGGGGAAGGAAAGATCGCGCGTGGACCTTAGCCTCTTTGTTAGGGTACAACTCCGGTATACGCCTGATGTTGATCGAAAAAACTGACGATCTGAGCAGCAATCTGCTAGAATTTTTCTCCAGAGAGCGACAGAACTCGAACTAGCAATGTAGTTAGTGTCGCATTCCCCACCGGGAGCGGTGGCTCAGTACATCAACTGATGTCACTGCAGCCTCTCTGACGGGAAGTGGTAGGTTCAAGTCCTGACAACGGCAGAGTTTTTTACACTGTCTTTGCAGCTAGGTCGAAATCAGTCGCTACCTTGAGGAGTGTTCTAGCGACAGGCTACTTTGATCGGTATTTTCCGTGGTTTCTCCGATCAACACCAGGCGAATGCCGGAGCACCCTAACACACGTTCCAAGGACCGCGCACGATCTTTCCCTTCCTCTTCCTCTTCATTATCCTATCTTCACCCCTTACACACTCCTACACTAACATGCACTACACTACCACACATGCCGGGAGACCGGCCGGGAACTTAGAACTTGTCCGGACTGGGGTGGTGCCCCGCTAGTGGGAGATACCTGGTTGGGGTAAATCCCGTTAGTTAGGTCGACGCCGGATCTCGCCATCCAGCGAGGGAAGACCAACCCCACCGAGCAAAAACACGCTCCACAGTTACGGGACTAATGACCATAGTAGTTGACGCGCTTGGAATCACTAACAATCAATCAATCGACTTTCCTGCCATCGGCGGGAGTGGAGTCTTAGTACCTCCCGGTCAGAGGCACTGCAGCGACTTCAGTTGACACCCTGAGCCACCTTAGCCGGTTCGTCCTGGCAAAAAGCCGCACGCAGCCTGCCACGCGGCGGCCACGAGCGGCGAAAACTTCCCGTAGCAGAGCAGGTGGAAGCAGATCGTGTTCGTCTCACGGACGCTGTTAAAAACTTGGCGAAAAATAAGACGCTTATGCAGCCGCGAGGCGCCCGGCGCGTTAACTCTCGTGCTCCTCCTCTTCCTGCCCCCCTTCCCCCCACCCCGTAGCGCGGGAACTTCATGTCGAGATCCGTCGTAATCCTGCTCGCTACAGACTTAAAGCAAACCGCACCTGCGGAAAACGCGCGGCGGCCGAAGAGAAGGCTTCTTCTTTTTCTTCTTTTCTTTCTTCAGGGAACCTGTTTTGGAAATGAAGTTCACGCTGCGAGACAATTGTCGAGTACGAGAAGGTTAATTTATTAACGAAAATGTTCACCTTGGTGAAAATGTGAGATGTAAGTTTCGATTTTATTATTTAGATCGATGCAGTTCAAAACGCAAGTAATCATCGTTTAAATGTTATTTTCCAGCAAAATACCTGATCTTGCCTGGCCGTTTTTTCATGCCTAATGCTTGCAAAAGAGACAAAATATTAATTTTACATAAACCACAATGTTTCGTGTTATTATTTTAAATCTTATTGATTTAAATTTTAATAAAACAATATAGTTTTCTTTCATTTTATTTTATCGTTAGTTGCTATTAGGTTATTTTTTTATCTTCTGCACTGCGACTGGTATCTGGCGAACTATTAGGTACCAGTTCTGCATCACTGCTACTGGCGCTGGTGGAATATATTAGGAACCAATCTGCTCTTAGCGACAGGTGAAAAATAACGATCGTGGTGCATCTACCAACATATTATTCACAATATTTATTTTCCCGTATTGTATTTATCTTTTCCAAATTTTGTAAGGACTCTTCCACAATCCCAAAGATCTGCCTGTAAAAATTTCGTATATATTCGTCGTACACTACTTTTCGTGGTATCGATATCGATTACATACCATCGAATTAAAATTTATTACTACAGTTTATTAGATGTATTTTTAATTTTGAAATGAGAAGAAAGATATTAAATATATTTTATAATATGAAATTATGTTTACTGACGTGTGCAATATTATATTTTATTCCGTTTCGTATGATTTTTTAAAATAAATTACAAATTGAAACATGTTTGTCACTCCCAGTTGTAATTCAGCAAGTTGGAAGTGAGTATTTACCGATCTGAATAAAGCAAAACATATTGAATCTCACATAATTACTTCGGATAAAATATTTTGAATGAGTTTGCTAATAAGTATTCTCTGACATTTTTTTATATATATTTCAGTATAAGCTGGAATTGACTACCTCCACGAGGACCTCCATGGTTTTCTCAGGGTCTTTAGAAGTTGCTTTGTGTAAAAAACTATTTTATGGAATGGTTCGAATATTCTAATTGTTAGCCTATAGAAACTTGGTGTATTCTTTTGATTCTCACGGAGTGCTTTTTCTCAACGCTCAGTGTTTTCTGTTTACATTAGAAAGAAGGCGTAGTGTTGTAGGAATCTCGAATAGTAGTAGAAAAGAAAGATTTTGGAGAGACATTTTTGAAGTGTTAATTTCAGTACACAATAAAAGAATAGCATTGACAGTTTTATATAAATGATGTTTTAGTATGTTTATTTAGATTGAAGACAAATTCAGAACAGGTGATATCGTAGGCTTCCGCGGCCAGAGTCATGATCTGGGCTGTCCGGGTGATGCCGCGTCGAAGGCTGGGGTGCCGACGTTTCGACCGACATTTCGCGGTCCTCTTCAGGGCTGTACTGCCAATGAGGAGGCAGTACAGCCCTGAAGAGGACCGCAAAATGTCGGTCGAAACGTCGGCACCCCAGCCTTCGATGCGGCGTCACCCGGACAGCCCAGATCACAAATTCAGTACAGTTTTATTACGTGCTTTTTTTTTGTTGAAATCTTGCATACGAGTTCAAAACAACAACAACATTACTGTTTACTGAATATTTCTAAAAATCTACCTCCTATTACATTTCTTACCCTATTAAAGAAAAATTTCCGGAGGGGAGAGGTGGTTATAGAAAATTTAGCGTTATAAAATAATTTAACTTTTGAACAAATAATAATGTCACGCTTCATTAAATTTCTTGAATTCAGTGTTTATCAATAACAATTTTTGGAGAAGAATTTTGGAAAAGAATCAATTCAGTACAGTCAGCAGAAAAGCTTGCGTTCAGTATAAACTTATGAACAAAACGCTAATATTTTGTAATCTTTTCTATTTGTTGGTTTTTAAATAAATTTAATAACAAAATAAAATATAATTATATAACATTTTATCATACACAATTATTAGGAAGATTGAAAACTCTATAACTAGGTAAGATAAGAAAGAAACTGGATTCCTGTGTGTTTCCGTATCCTCCTCACTAATTTCCTTAAAATCAGTTTTGGATTATCTATTGCATTGTATTATTGGCCTTCGCTGCTTCTTTGCAATTCTGAACACTATGCAGTCTTTTGTGCCCACTCCAAAATGAATTGATAATAATACTAGCTGGGCGGCCTTAAGATAGTATATTTGTCACATAGACCATGGTGAATTACCCCCAAAATACTTTAGTGGAAAGAAAATATGTCCTTCAAGATGGTAAGAAAAAAATGTCCCTTACACTGTCAAGTTTTTTAATTAAATAATTTTAAATTAGCACAGACTCTTATGGAAAACGTTTTGCGGTCATACCACACACAACCACATACTATCTTCCGATTCATTGTAAACAATGTGGACTAATATTTAACGCAGAAAGAAAGAAAAGTACCGGCGCCGAAGTCAACGTAACCTCTTATTAGATATTGCGAACTTACGAAAATGAAAAATAACGTGAAAGACTAAATTTATTAGTAAACTTTTTTTCTATAGCAAATATTCAATGTTTCTCTTTTAACTATTTACAAATAATTATTTAAATGCCCCTAATACGTTTACACGCAGCTATTGCTAATCTGTAGATTCAATAAATGGTCGAGGGTTTGACTAGCAACTGTCATGAATATATCACCTTAACATTGAAAACTAGTGGGGCTAAAACAGCACGTAATTTTTAGCCCTTTTTATTCTCGTAAAACTACGCAAAGAGTACTTAAATTTTCGAAAAATGCTACATCCCTTTCTTTAAAATCTGTATTCAAGGAACATATATCATTAAGAGAAAAATCTCTATCTTTAATATTTTAGTTGTAGGAAGACTCAAAAAAAATTTCAAATTTTGCAATTTTCAAAATATCACGATTTTCAACGAACATGAGACACGCACCCGTCCCGTAAATGTCCTTCACACTATCCAACAACAAAATTTAATAAAAAACTATAGACCTTTTTTTTTTTTGGAAATTTTCGAAAATGTCCCAGGAGTTTCATGCAAAGTACCCCTCAAATTTAAAATATCGCTTTCAAATTCAAGGGGCCACGACATCAGCCAGATCTATTGGGGAATATCGAGGGTGAAGAAAATCAGCTTAATGCTTTAGCCGCTAGCATTATTCACTGACAGACAGACAGACGTTTAGTCTTCAATCGATTTTTCGGAATCAAGGACCCACGAAACTGAATTTTGGCTACAACTCGTGATAGAGAATTTTTTTTCTAAATTTATCAACCGGATTTACTCACATTTTTTGTTACCAGGGTCCTGTAATGAGTGTTTTCCTGCTGAAAATTCGCCGGTTTTTTCGCGCAGCATTTCCTAACTTTCTCTTTACTACCATGCGAGAACGTTAAAAGCAGAGACGCGCGCTACGTGGCTCAGGCGGGGGTGAGGCAGTGAGTGTGGGAGGCAGGAGATGGGACGTGCAGGGAGGACGGGCGGTTGAGGTTGGCGGACGCGAAAGGGAATGGTAGTCGGGGAGTGGGGGGGGGGAGAGGAAGCGGCCGGGTGCCTGAGCCGGGCATTGTTGAAAATTCGCCGTTTTTTCGCGCTGCATTTCTTAACTTTCTCTCTACTGCGAGACGAGAACGTGAAGACCAGAGACGCGCACTGCGCGACTCTGGCGGGGGGCAGTGAGTCTTGGGGGACAGGGGAGGGGACCGGCGGGGAGGGTGGGGTTGGGGGTCGGTGGGGCGTACAGGCAGGGAAGGGGGTAGGCGGGGAGGGGAGATGGTTGAGGGTGGCGGGCGCGCGAGGGAATGGCAGTCGAGGGGGGGGGGGCGAAACGGGCGTTTTTGAAAATTCGCCGTTTTTTCGCGCAGCATGACGTAACTTTCTCTCTACTGCGAGTCGAGAACGTGAAGACCTAAGACGCGCACTGCGCGACTCTGGGGGGGGGGGCAGTGAGTTCTGGGGGGGCAGGGGAGATGACGGGCGCGGAGGGCGCCGCATTTGGTCGGGGGGGGGGCGTGCGGGCAGGGAGGAGGCGGGCGGTTGGATTTGGCTGGCGCGGGAGGGGTTGGTCGGGGGCGGGGGCAGGGGAAGCGGGCGGGCGCCTGAGCCGGGCGTTTTCTCGCGGCCGCTGTGTGCGCGCGAGGGCACGTGGGCGCGTGGGCGCGGAGGTGGCGCGGGGCCGGCGCCAGCGAGCACTAAGCCGCTTCGAGCGCTTGTTATCGCAGCGGGCGGGGCGCGCGCAACGAGACACGTGGAGCTGCCAGCGGAGGAGTCGGCCGGAGGAAGAGGAGGAAGAAGATGTGCAGGTGGGAGAGGGTTGAATGGGAATGTGAGGCTGGGCGCGAAAGGAACGTGCTGGGTGAGAGATGATTGAGTTCGAAAAAATAGGACGAATTGCCGGTTGATCTTGAGAGATGTGATAAAGAATGCATGCGAGGAAAAAATTTATCATTTTGAAGGACACAGTCTGGTATATGGGTACGAGAATCAGCCAATGAGAGAGGAAAGGGTGTAAAATAGACATCAGGTCAATTTATAGTAATTACTTAATCATTGACTTAAGATAACGTAGGACAGACTTAGGATAATGTAAGAAATATTACCTTGATGTGAAATATCTTTGATTTTGAGGTGGTTTAGTATACGACTGTTATTTAATCAATATGAAAATATATAGACATTGATGTCTTAACACAGGAACATTAAAACTAGTAAACCACATAGCAGTGTTAAAGGGAAGTAAATCTAGTATGTTATGGGATATTCATTACGTTTTCTTTTAAGAAGATATTTTAAACGTAACTAAAAATACAGTGTAATAAAGAGATAAATGTTACGTTGGAATCAGTGAAAGACGCAAGTGCTACTGCTTCTTACAAACGATGCATTTTGCGAAAATAATTAGGAGTGTCTATTTCGCGAAAGAATAAGGCAGAGTATATATGATATGCCGACCGGGAGAGGTCGCTCAGGACATGAACTGATATCACTGCAGTGCCTCTGACCGGGCGGTACTAAGTTCTAGTCACCGACGATAGCAGTATTTTCGTCACTAGCTTATCAGCTCGATCGAATTCTGTCGCTGTCTGGAGAAGAATTCTAGGAGCCGGCTTCCCTGCTTGTAATTTTCTGAGATTTCTTTGATCTACACCAGGTGAAAGCCGGAGCAGTATCCTAATAAACGGGCCATGGACCGCGCGCGATCTTTTCTTCCTCTTCCTTGTCCTACCCTTACCACTAACTTCCACACATTCACATTGATGTGCACTGCATTACCACAAATGTCGGAAGAACGGTCGGGAACTTACAGCTTGTCCCGGCTGGGGCGGTTCCTCGCAAGTGGGAGATGCTTGGGTAGTGAAAACTCCGCTCACCGACAGTTAGTCGGCGCCGGATTTCCCCATCCTGCAGGAGAATATCACCGCTACCTCCCGAGGGAAGAAACGTGCACTGCGCATAGTGCACTAATGATCTTAGCAGTTGAGGCGCCTGGAATCACTAACAAACAATCATTAATCATGAAAATGGCGATTCAAAAATCTCTTTAATCAGAGTGCTGCAAGTGGATGGAAGGGTAGTTGCAGGCGGATTATAGCGGAGTAAGGCCGAAATGTAAAGATTCGCTGTATAGAGTACGAGGAAATACTACGAAATGTGGGAACTGGATCGCGGTTGAGTGGCTTGTGACGAGATACGGCCGGTGACGGCCGGCAGCATCCCACGCCGGTCGCGCTGTTGGATCGCCACGTGTCGCAGCGAAGGCGTAATGAGCGACCCGCGCGAGGTGCGGGTGGCGGCACGGCGGTCGGTGGTGCGTGGCGGACAGAGGCAGGCGCGAGTGCACGCGCCAGATACGAGTGGCGTTGCTGGAAGACGAGGGAGGGCGCGGGTGGACGGGACCCCGCTCTCCCCTTCCCCGTTCTCCCCCTCTTTTCCCCCTCCACCGCCACGCCCACGCGCCCTCTGGCGGCGAGCCGTCGATCCCGCGAGACGCTAAGCTGGGGGCCGAACTCTCTCTCACACTGCGCCTCCGCACAGTTCCTTGTTGATTGGTTGGTTCGTAGTGATTCCGGGCGCGTCAACCGAGGTCATTAGTCCCGTGTACTGCATGTTTGTTTCCCTCGGGAGATAGCGTGATCTTCCACCACTGGATGGTGGGATCCGGCGCTGATCTACGTCGGTTGGTGGGTGTTCCCACCACCAGAAATCTCCCTTCGAGGCACCGCCCTAGTCGGGACAAGCTCTGAGCTCCCGACCGGTGTGGTAGTGTAGTGCATGTTAGTGTGTGTGTGTGTGTGTGTGTGTGTGTAAGGGGTGAGGATAGGACAAGGAAGAGGAAGGAAAGATCTCGCGCGGTCCATGGGCCGTTTGTTAGAGTACTGTTCTGGCCTTTACCTGGTGTTGATCGGAGGAACCACAGAAAACTAGCGATCAGAATAGCTGGCGTCTAGAATTCTCCTTCAGTCAGGGTCTGAATTCGACGTTGCTGACAAGCTAGTGTGCAACATCTTGCCACTATCGGTATTCGAATCTAGGACCTCCCGGTCAAATACACTGCACATCAGTTGTTGCACTGAGCCGGCTCTCATGTTCGCTCAAGTTCTGATGCTCAGAACTCGCCCCTGGCATCGACTTCTCTTAAAACTGATTCGCTTCTCATTATTACCCTTCTTGTTAATTTTCTTACTTGTTTTATTTCTTTCCGTCTCTGGTTTTCGTTTCTTTATTTTTATGTGGTTATTACTTCGCATTTTCGAAGTCCTATTTCCCTCTTTTAATTATTTTTGAGAGAAATAAGTTTTATTTCAAATTGTATGTAGCTCCAAATTGTCGTTATGCCAGTTAACAAACTTTGCGTAGCAAGTATTTGCGACTTGCAACAGTCACTGCGCACATTGTTTCGTCGTTACTCCGTCATACCCTCCGAACCGTAGTTCCCGATAATTCCCTCGTTGCCTCCTCGCCTTTATTGGTTCCACTTCACACCATCCGCGCCACCTTCGCCATCTCCTCTGCTGCCGCCACCGCTTTTACTGCCGCCTCCTCCTCACCATCCTCCGCCATCTCCTCCACCTCCTCTACCGCCTCCGCTAGCTCATTTGCTGCCTCCTCATTCGTCGCCACCTCCTCATTCACCGCCGCCTCTGCCACCTCCTCCGTCACCTCCTCCACCTCCTCCTCCGCCACCTCTTCCACCACCTCCTCCGCCACCTCCTCCGCCACCTTCTCAGCCACCTCCTCCGCCACCTTCTCAGCCACCTCCTCCGCCACCTTCTCAGCCACCTCCTCCGCCATCTTCTCAGCCACCTCCTCCGCCACCTCCTCCACGACCTCCTCCTCCGCTTTCTACGCCGCTTCCCGCGCCTCCTCCTTCGCTGCCTCCGCCACCGCCTCCTGCGCACCCTACTCCGCCACATCCGCCACCTCCGCCGCCGCCTCCACCGCCGCCAGCTGCCCGTGACGTTTTAATCCGGCGCGTGACGCAGCCGCCGCCGCCTCGCGCTGCTCCGGAACTCATCGAGCCCCGGTTTATGAACGCGCCCTTTTGATCTCCGCGCCAAAGAACGCGCCCGCCCCGCCCCTTCGCCTCCGCGGTTCCACCCCGCCCCCGCGTGCTTGCGTTTCTTCTCGATTGCGGAGGCTGCTTTCGAACGCGTTCCCCTCCCCCAACGCTAGACTCCAGCAAAGTAGGGGACACGGAGTCGTTATCTGCCGTCTAGCTTATGAAGCATTTTCTACGTGTGGTGGAGTCGATCAGACACGCTCTTGAAAATGAGTTTTTGAAATGCAAGTTCTTGAAGATCATTCTACGTACCGACAAAGAGGGCTCAGTGGTCAACTGATGTCATTGCAGTGCCTCTGACCGGGAGGACTTAGTGTTTTTGTTCCGACGGTGGTAGGATTTTCTACACTGGCTTGTCAGTTAGGTCAAATTCGGTCGCTATCTGGAGGAGATTAGAGTGGTCAGCTGATTTGATCTGTAGTTTTCTGCGGTTTCTCCCAACAACACCCGGTGAATGCCGCAGCAGTACCCTAACAAACGGGCCATGGACCGCGCGCGATGTTTCCTTCCTCTTCCTTGTCCTATCGTCCCCCCTTACTTACACACACACACACACACACACACACACACACACTTAAATGCACTACACTACCACACATGCCTGGAGACCGGTCGGGGACTTAGAGCTTATCCCGCCTGGGATGGTGACATGTTGGTGGAGACCGCTAGCCGTCGGGTAGAAAGGTGTCAGATCTCGCCAGCCAGCGGGGAAAGATCATTGCAATCTTGCGCGAAAAAACAAAATCTACAATTACAGGATTAATGACCTTAGAAGTTGACGCGCCCGAAATCAGTAATCAATCAACTCTTCTCTGCCTGAATTATTAAAAAAACATCATTACACTATTTTAAAGTATTAATATTTTTTAAAATTTCTTTTCAAAGTTTTGAAATGCCCTTGCTGACACCTTCTATAATGACCGCGCATAGCGTACCCACTGGGGCACGCAAGGTAGATAAGGGTTATTGAACACATTAATGTTATTTTACATATGTTCTATTCTCAGAAGAGGAGGTTTAATAAACTGACACATGAATTTTGTAATAAATATTTTTCATAAAATGATATTAAGCTTATTATTAGTGTAAATAGAAAATGTCACCATTTTCTCCTTCGTACGAAACATAAAAATAGGAAAGTGTTGTTTTATCTGGAAAAGGTCGTGTTGTTGGCGTTCCTACTAATATTATCCCCACCATTATTGAATCGTATATTTAGTTATGGGAAGTAAGGTTCTACTACCTGCAGCATTTCTTACTCGTGTACCTTTCCCTGGGAAGCGATTGGAAGGAAACGTATTTTGCTCCCGTTCAGCGCCGGGTTCCTCCAAAATGCGCTTGATGTATGCGAAGGCACGGGGGATGCACTCAGGCTTTTCAAATATTTAAAAAGAAAATAAAGTTATCTTCGCGTCGAAGGATCGGCTCTGTCTTCACACAGGCTTCAATATGCGTGTCAACTAAGCTGCGTTTCAGCAATGTTGCCACATCTCTATGTTGAACAAGGTTCAAAACGTCCGTCATCCATTTTTTAGTGCATCTTATTCAACTCTTGTATGAACCTCAAAAACATAAGAAAGACTTGAAAAAAATATTCTATTTTATTTTATAAACTATTTGGTATAAGTGAAAGATGCTGAGCAATAAGGCGATAAGACACAGTTTCAAGGTGTTGAGGATGTTGTATATAGGATAAATGCACAAGGCTGTTTACGAAAGCTCAAATCCTCATTATTTCATGTTGCGGAATAAATAATAAGATAGTATTCCGAATACGAAGTCAATGTCTGCTCTACAATTCAGTGCATTTCGTATTTTACATTGCACAATCCAACCTCTTTGTCTCGTAACTACTCCAACAATAATACTAAAAAAACTCTTTTTCTTTTAATGCCTAGCAGCATTGTTTTTTATTCGGGCATTATCTTTTCCGTAAATGACTGGGAATAAATAGCGTTCACCCCTTTGCATTTTCGCGTGTTTCCCTCTCGACATCATTAGTTCAAGCTAGTCCGTAACAGATGGTAACCACCGCTAGAGCTACCCCAGCATGATAATACTCAACATCCGCTTGTTGGAAATTGTACACAACTGTTGTGAATTATAATTTCAATTACGTAGGTACTATATAGCATTTGTCTGTGCTCATTTACATGCTGAAATTAAAGTGGAGTGGTAGGGCAATTGCCAGAATTTCCATTCATGACCCCACAGTTCTTTCTCGTGCATGCAACTAGCCCATTCGAATTTGTATCTGAATGCGAAGTTGAAATGCTCGTTTTATAAAATTAATTCTCGCTCGAAAACGATATAGCTTGTAGCTGAAAGGCATGGCCAATTCTCTTTTGGTATGTTGGAAACGAATCTTATCTTTCGCTTCAGGTGATGAGACGCACCACCGTACGTGATGTGAATATGAAGTAATAATTACCCATGAGTAGTGCTCAAATTTCACACAGAATAATCATTTGATAATTGTATCAAAAATATTTAATTAATAGAATTTCAAGATGGCTCAATATTGTTTGCAGTTTTATGTAAAAAGTAAAATTAACCTTCAATACTGGTCGTTTTTAGGAATCTTGGTCTTTAGACTATTTTTTCGTTAAAAGCTGAAAATAAACGAAAGCACATCGCAAGACGTATAGCAATATACATTTAGATATGGCTCCAAAATCATGCCTTCCAGGGCTGAAGTTTCTTCCCCTCTTTAATATTGTAATATTCCAGAGGAGGCGAGATTTCGACCAGCTCATAAACTAGTTACTTTAGGTCATGAATGGAGGGTAGGAACGCGCGTCACCGCGGAAATAGCCAATTTTCGCTGCCAGGTTGGAAACGAAGTGCAGGCGGGGCAGTGGGGAGAGGGGGGTGAGGACGGCAAAGGCGAAGGGAAGTAAATGTGACACGCATCTTACAAAACACGCAAAGTTTCATAACTCGAATGAGGAAAGGAGGTAGGGGAGCACAAAAGTATTGAATGGGCGTGACAATTACATGAGAGACAAGACAGAATCGCATGACTAGAAACAGGTTTTAAAGGGAGATAAACTCATCAGAAAATATCGTGTTTCAAACCTTGCACCGTTGTTCAAATTGTCGCACCGGGAGAGGTTGGATCAGGGCATCAACTGATGTCATTGCTAAGCCTCTTGCTAGGATGTCCTAGGTTCAAATCTCAATAGTGGCAGGATTTTTGACAAAACCTTGTCAGTAAGGTCGAATTGAGTCGCCGTCTGGAGGTGAATTCTAGTGGTCGGCTGTTCTGATCGGAGTTTTCCATGGTTTCTCCAGTCAACACCACGCGAATGCCGGAGCAGTACCCTAAAAACCGGGCCACAGGCCGCGCGCGATCTTACCTTTTTCTTGCTTGTCTTATCATCACCCCTTACTTACACACACTTACACTAACCTGCACTACAGTACCTCACATGCAGGGAGACCGGTCCCGTAGAACTTGTCCCGACAGAGGCGGTACACCGCTGATGGGAGATACGTGTTTGGGGACCTCCCCCCAAGCCGACTGTAGGTCGAAGCCCGATCTCGCCATCCAGCGTGACCTCACCCAGCATCTCAAAGCTCACCTCCACCTCCCGAGGAAATAACATGCACTATATGTTCGAGACCAAGGAACTTATCAGTTGACGCGCCTGGAATCACTAACGATCAATCAATCAAATTGTTTCAGTCATGACAATAGCAAATTCACAAGGAAAAAGCAGAACCCATGTGCAGTGAGGCCCGCAATATCACTGAGAAACATTGTCATTCGTATATCCACCCCCTAAAATGATGACCGTCAGTTGGGCTGCAAACCCAAATGATCCGGTTATCGAGCAAGCTCGTGCACCTTCAAGAACATTCCAGAAACTTGGGATGATGGAAACAAAACACTTTGAGGAATCGTAAAGTAGGGACATTAATTGTTAGGTGATACCGTCTCAAAGGGTCCCAACCGATGCATTGAAACCACCTTAGATGTCCTAATCCAACGCTATACCTTCCAAGCCGAACACAATCGCCAGTTCCGTGAGTTCTAAGTGGATAAGTTTCTTTTTTATCAGAACATCAAAGAAAAACGCGCTAATCAGTTAGTACGTCTAGGTAATATGTTCAGATAGTACGTCCAGATGAAAAGTCCAATACATTGTACAAGATACTATGAAATATTAGTGCAAGCTGGAGGACAACTCATTGAAATAAATGAACAAAGTGGAATGCAACATTGAAACGATACAACATTGAATGGAACGGTTATAGAAGAAGTTCTTATAATATCACTAGAGGTTGGAAAGAACCAAGTGCGAATGATGAGAAGTTTATCCGCGGAGTCCTGAGGCAGCAGTTAAACGTTTACACTAAATTTGCTCATAGCATCGTTGAGGGGAGAGACATACAAGTAGGGCGATCTGAGACACACATAGTGTGCCGGATGTGAATGGTACCCAGCAGTGCGATCCGGACAGCCTAGATCATCCAGCAGTGCGTTCATTTGCAGTTGGCTCTCAACAATGGCATTTCGTATTTTTTTGCGAATTAAATGATATGACGATTGCAACTTTGCAGCTATTATGGGTTGTTATTGTTTTAACTCTTTATACAACTTCGAGTAACTAGAAGTGCCTACGAGTTTGTCGTCGTTATTACACTGAAATTGCAATTAACCATAAATGGAGATGTGAATTCATTTCTCAACCCAAAGCTATTTGGAAGCGGCAGGACGTGTTGCCTCGACTCGGGACCACCTATGACTAAATTAAAGCGCAAGAGAAAGCTGCGAAGTGTAGAGGGTTGAAAGAGCTTACAGAAATCTCCGTTTAGATTTCGGTTGTTAAACACAAAAATCCATGTAGATTTTTCCGGTTATTGGAATGCATTGGGTTTTGAAGCTTCTACGCATTAGTTAAACAAGCACTAAAAAATTCGTAATAAACAAACGTCTATGGTCTGACATTAATCTCATTATTTTCTATACTGTATCAATTTCATATGAATGAATACTCACGCTTCCAAATACTTGAAGAGAAGGGAGAGTACATGAGAAGAGAAAGTGTGGTAAAAGTGCGCCGGAAATCGGAATTTTTGAACATAAAATCTTTTATTTCCGGACCCTGGTAACAAAAAAGTGAATAATATTTTTCCTAGATGTAGTAAATTACATCTCCTAATACGTGTAGTCAGAATCCATGTTATGTGAAATCTTGATTTCCGAAAATTGATTGCCAGGAAACGTTTTCAATATTTCCTCATCTCTCTCAAAATTGGTTCCAAAGTTTTTGATTAAATTTGTCCTAGAGTAGTGTAAAGAACTCTATAAAAATAGCATGGAATTCATTTTTGTTAAAATCTCCGATTTTTTGAAAATCGCAAAAATTAAAAATTGTTTCGGCGTCTTCCTACAAATACAACATTGAAGACATGGGATTTGCTCTGTAATACAATCTGTTGTTCAAAGACAGAACTTGCAGTAGGGTCATGTACAATATTTCAAATATATGAGTAGTTTTTCCGTAATTTTACGTTTGTTATAGACAATTTGTAAACAATATTATTATTTTCACACAACCAGCTCCAATTTTATTTCTAAAAATTTTCTCATCGTATGTATCAAAGAACGGTAAAAACAGGGTGCTGCTCATGCCCGAATTAAGAACAGAGTTGGCGGACAGGCCATTCCATTTTTTTCTAGATAATCATTTCCAAAGATCTCAGGGCCGTAAAAAATAAGATTTGGCTTGCATCATTAGCCTAGGTGGCCACGAAATGTGTGTGTAGTAGTTTATGTACCAAAAATTATATTTTAATGAAAAAACAATATTATCATCACAAATGGTTTAGCTTGTTTCATATTTTTCAAATTGTTTGAAATGCTACCTAAATGAAGACTAATGAGTTTGAAGTTATCTTTTTAGACGTTTCTATTAATTTTTGTCCATAAAAGTAAAAAAACGGTTTGGACAAAATTGGACAAAAGACGATTTATATTCGATTATAAATTTATTTTCTTCTTAAATGTTTACGTTTTCATACAAATTTCCTGTATGGTAACTCTTCATAGCTGGGTGTGTTGTGTTAGTATATCAGCCCGATTTGTTTACTACTTTTATAACGAGTTAGGTTTTTTATATTGATTGCAAGTTTACGGATTATTAAGAAAGAATAGAAGTCCTAATTTAGAATGATCGCAATTGGTAATATTGTATATGGTAGACTGCTGGACTATGAACAGTCTGTCGGATAATATAAAGGTGCAGAGAGGCTTAAAAATTACTAACAAAGTATTAGGGAGATGTTCAGTACCTGCGGGTTTAGCAGGCATTAAAGAGAAATCCCGAATGGTAATTCAGAATAAAATTAGAGGTATTACCCAAAAATGTATAATTACTTTTAAGATAATGAATTGTCATACAGATTCGAATATATTTAAAATAAAATGTTACAACTGATTTTTCAGATACTGCAAACTTTGTTCTTGTTAATAGAATATGAATCTTTCCTAAAGAAACAGCACCTCACTGGCTTAGAAAAGAGATTTATGGACATTTTAGGAGACTACCGACTTCTTTCTTCTCCTCTGTCACTCTGCATGCCGTCCTACCTTTCCCACCCAAAGGTGGCCTTCGCGCATTTTTCATAATTTTATCTGTCAAAGAAGATGAGAAATAATGCGAGGGGAGCAGAGTGTCGTAAATTGGAAAATGGAAGGCTCCGATAACTTAGACAGATGATTTGGCTTATTTGGATAATTGTGTAGGTGGTTACAGGGGACTACGCTTTGGTCTCCCCTGCCAGAGGACGATTTTCTCTTCCGGTTTTTCAGAGGGGGGCAGCAAAGATTGTAATAAGGCCTAACCACAAATTGCTGCTCTGAATACTGCTCTATTGGACTCATTTTGAAAATTACTGGTGGGTTTTTGAATCATGAAACCAAGGGCAGAGCTAAGTATGATTGCTTTATACTGATTCTGTAAGAAATCGATCTGTTTTCGAAATTATAATGCGAATTCTGAAGCAATCAGTTATAATTAATAAATATTAAAGAGTAGCTGAGGTATAAAGAAATCAATGTTCTTAATGTTACTATTAATATTAATATATTATTAATATATTATTATTATTTATATCACATTTTAACTTGTTTCCGCAAATGCATCTCGGTTACCATGAACAAGAGGTACACGTTTAAATTGTCATAATCAGCACTGGATCAACAATCAATATTGAAAAATAATCTCACGATGTTCCTAGTACGTGTCTAGTCTAAATATTATGTGTCTAGTGTGACAGTGTTCTGCTGCAGGTTGTATAACCCTTTCTTCAGTTGCAGTTCAGCTAGGTATTCGTGCAGGAACTTAGGAATTTCACCAGCGGCACCTATAATTATTAGTAGTCACTATTTCAATATCCACTCATATTTCCTTGATCTCATTAGCCAGAGGTTCGTATTTTAGAATTGTTTTCACTTCTTTTCTTCGGGACACTGTGAGCTAGTGGCACAAACTTCTAGCAGATTATTATTATTATTATTATTATTATTATTATTATTATTATTATTATTATTATTATTATTATTATTATTATTATTATTTGTGTATGGGACATCTCTGACCACGTTACGCGTTCTCTTCGGAGGCCCAGTCATATTATACACAGGAGAGAGATTAATGTGTGTCATTAGGGGCATCAGCTTTTCGGCTGTATACCTTGGTAAGTCGAAGATATTAAGCGCCGATCCGGTGGCCGAGATCGCTAAGAAAGGAGTGTCATAGCGATCTCGGACCGAAGGCTCGCGGATTTGAGTCCCGTCTCGAGCGTGGTTGCGTTTGTGTTCAACCTTTCACCCCTTGTCATCACCATATATTTTCATCTTCTTAGTTACGATACCGTTAACTCCAATAGTGGTCGCTAATGACCTAGATGTTGACGCGACCTTAAATAACAAAAAAAAGATACTAAGCTTTGAGTTATGGATTATGAGATGATAGGATGATTATAAGAGGTGTTCGTGGCCTTTTTTCTTAACCATCCCAGCATTCGCCTCTATGACCGAGGGAAACCATGAAAACCCCGGTCAGGATGGCTGGTCTGGGAATCGAACACTGCCCTCCCGACTGTGAAGTCAGTGCGCTACGCCCTGAGTGCAAATCGCTCATCATAACCATTATTATTATTATTATTATTATTATTATTATTATTATTATTATTATTATTATTATTATTATTATTATTATTATTATTATAACATTTATAATGCAATCATTATAATTCTAGTGACACTTCCCGAAGCTTATAAGTTCGGATAGGCCGCAATTTTTATTATTATTATTATTATTATTATTATTATTATTATTATTATTATTATTATTATTATTATTATTATTATGATTATTACAATTATATGTGCCGAGCGATTTTAAATGTAATCTTCAAATATTTATTTTAATTAGCTTAAGAACTGTCGTAAATCATTAATTTAATATTGCTGCTATGGCTGCAGTATATCTTAAATACGATGTAAAAGTATTTGAGGAATATGCAAAAATATTATTTAGAATATTAAAAATAAAAAAAATATGTGAACGCAGAACAAACGTTTTAAAGTACTTAGCTAACATCTATCTACTTTAGAAATTTTATCACGAGAGTGTGTAGGCAATGGTGGAGGATTAGAAGTAGGATTCATCATAAATATGACCAATTCGAACATCCTTCCTTTTCTATTCCCTTTAAGCACATACGTCCATGTGCAGGCAGATGGGCTTAGATGGCTCGGGGCACTAATTGATTTCTCTCCAGTGCCTATGACCGGGAGTCCTGACGGTTCCTGGACTTTTTACCTTAGCTAGATAGTTCGGTCGAATTTAGCCGCTGCCTTGAATAGAATTCTAACTGAATACAATTCTAACTGAATATAATTGTAACTGAATATAATTGTAACTGAATATAATTGTAACTGAATATAATTCTTACTGAATATAATTCTAACTGAATATAATTCTAACTGAATATAATTCTAACTGAATATAATTCTAACTGAATATAATTCTAACTGAATATAATTCTAACTGAATATAATTCTAACTGAATATAATTCTAACTGAATATAATTCTAAATGGTGGCTGCTCTGATCGGTAGTTGTCTGTAGTTTCTCCGATCGACACCAGGCGAATGGTTGAGCAGAGCTCTAAAAATTGGGCCACTGGCCGCACGCGATCTTTCCTTTCGCTTCCTTGTCCTATCCTATCTCATTACCTTCACGCACGTACACTCACATGCACTAGACTTTCACTTGTCGGGAGACCGGTCAGAACCTTACAGCTTGTCCCGACTGGGGCAGTGCCCCGCTGATGCTATACGTGGTTAAGGAAAACCCCGCAAACGGATCTCGCCTTTCATCGAGGGAAAATCACCGCCACCTCCCGTGATTAAACATAAACTTCACTTACGAGACATACAACCATTACAGTTGACACACTTCCAGCACACTTACATTAACATGCATTACACTACCACACATGCCAGGAGACCGATCAGGCACTTAGAATGTCCCGGCTGGGGCGGTGCCCCATTGGTGAGAGATACCTGGTTGGGAAAACCCCGCTAGGCGACGGTTGGTCGGTGCTGGATCTCGCCATCCAGCGGAGGAAACTCACCATCACCTCCCGATCGAAAAACATGCACTACACTTACGGAACTTATAACCATAACATCAATCAACGAATCAATCAATCGAGCAGAGAAGCTAGCAAAGCTTGAGGCAATAGAGCGATGGCGGTACCCCACGATCACTCTGCTCCCTCGGCACGGCCCTTCCCAGACGCTCCGCCGTGCCAGCGAAGGCCTCGAGAGCTGTCTGTGATGGACTCCGCAGGTCACAGATTGGGGGCCCTTCCGCCTCCGCACAGCTCCGCCTTTTGCTCTCCGCGTGGCGAAGGGCGGCGGCGGCGGCAGAGGCGGGATTGTAGGCGCTTATTGCGTCACTTCACGGTCACGTCGCACAGGAATTGCGTCTGACGAGCTTCCGCCGCAATAGAATCAACGTCCGCCCCTCGCCCAACCCGTCCTGGCCTCCGCCCCGTCGTCACTCTTCCTCGACTTCGCTCCGTTCCCGCCGTTCTCGTACCGGGAGAGGTGGTTCAGGGTATCCACTGATGGCACTGCAGTGCCTCTGATTCGCATCCCGTTGGTGGCAGGATTTTCGACACTACCTTGTCTGATAGGTCAATTCAGTCGTTGTCTGGAGGAGAATCCTAGCGGACGGCTGCTCCGATCGGTAGTTTTTCGTGGTTTCTCCGATCAACACCAAGCGATTGCCAGAGCAGTACAGTAACAAAGGAGCTGCGCGCGATCTTTCCTTCCTCTTCTTTGTCCTGTCCTCATCCCTTACACATTTACACTAACATGCACTATATTACCACATATTCCGGGAGACTCGTCGTGAGCTTAGAGCTTGTCCCAGCAGGGGCAGTGCCCCGCTGGTGGGAGAGTCCTGGCTAAGAAAACCCCGTAATCGACGGTAGGTTGGCGCCGGATATCGCCATCCAGCGGGGGAAGATCACCTCCACTGCCTCATGTAAAGCATGCACTACACTTACGGGACTAATGACTTCAGTAGTTGACGTGACCGGAATCGCTATCAATCAATCCGTCCCTCTCATCGCATTCCCATCCTCGCCGCGACCATGCCTACATCTCGCCCTGTTGTCACTCTTCTTTGTCTTCTCTCCGATCCCGTCTTGCCAATTCCTCGCCCCCAGCCTCGCAAAGAATTCACCTCTATCTGCCCCCGTTGCCACTCTTCCTCGTCCTCGCTCCGTCGCCCGTCCCGTTCCCGCCCTGTCGCCCCCGCTACCTCGCCTAGACCCCACCCCATTGTCACTCTTCATCTTCCCTTCGCCCCAATTCCTTCGGTATTCTGCTGCTAGAGACGTTCGTCGAACTCCGATTGTTATTGTTGCGACTTCGCTATACTAATCTTTTCCAGGATATACAGAATGAATGGATTTTTCAACTCACTGTCTTGATGGAACCATTTGTAAATAATATATGTTTCCTTTGCTTAATTGTTTCAAATTCTCCTTACTATCAATTCCAGACATTCTTTTTAATTGTACAGAACATAAGCCACCTCACTATTGGAGATAAAATTTCCTGACAATATCTTAGATATCCCTTTCACGAATTTGGTTAGGTACTCTTCGTTCACTGCATAGTGTGGTAGGGTAACTCTTTCACCACATTACCTTCTATTGAACGGAGGTAATGCTACAAGTTAGAGCGATGAAGGGTTACAATGCTAGAGGGTGAGACATTTCACTTACTCGCGTGGTTCTTTTAACTTTTACAAATCTGCGGAATACGAGAAAGACTTGCTTTACTTGCCTTTACTAAGTAATTTTTCTTCGTTTGAAATCCATGATTTCCACCACGTTTGAATCTCCAAACTTTTTCATATCCCACATACCAACTGAAATCCGTACAGTGCATCCATGCTTACCGAACAGTGAATGTAATAGAACACCAAGGCTCCAAGGAAGAGGCTGCGCCCCATTAAATATTTTCTATTTGCATGTGTTGCGTAAGGGAACGATATTTTTATATTCTTGGTTAGTAAGTAACTGTTATATTGTGTATATACCATTCAATGGTTATGTTTTTAAGAAGCCATTTTGGTAAAATATATACCATAGAGTTATAACTAAGTATTTTATTTGTTATTCTTGAGAAGTGCGCATGCTACATTTTGAAAAACCGTTTTGTGTGATTTTGTTCAGAAGTACTTTTACTACCATGAGCCACTAGTTATTTAAGATATTTACCACAATACTGATAGTGCCAACAGTATCTCTACTTTCATTCCCCAAATGTTGCAGTATCAGTACACACAAATACAGATCACCTCTTATATTATAGTAAATCGTGCCGTCACAGATAGGTGTTCACACTTTTTTTAAAATTCTACGAATAACATTCTAATCTTCTCCGACCTAAAAGGTTTTCGAACACCGATTCTTCAATCAGCCCACCACATCCTATGTCATTCTCACTATTTCTCTCATATTCACTTTGTTTCATCACTGGTGTTTTTGCCGCACGCTGCTTCTCGCCGTTTCCACCAAACGCGACCTGACTGCCCCCCATCCCCTCGTTTGCACTCCTGGCACTCTATCAGGGCAAGGGAAGATTTATTTTTTGATTTCACTACATGCACGAATCTATGGACAAACTCTCGGCTTTTATCGAATTTACAGTAATGGAAAAGAAATGGCCTGAGCGAGAGTTTTTAGAAGACCGCGACCACTTTTCATTTATATTGCCATTAAAGCGTGAGAATTGGAAAGGGCTTGTGTGGGCGTGGTGCCGCCATGCAGATGTTTTCAGACGAAGTTGATGAGAGACGCCAAGGCTCGAAAAATGTATTGGTGGCGTTGTAATGGAGATAAGTATATTACTGTCAGTGTTTTCTTCGGCTGTAATTCTTTGAATAATCTTGTTAAAATTGTACTCATTTCAGTCAAAAATGTTTTCTTAATTAAGAATACAATAAATATTTATCATGTACATAAAAATTAAAATAATACTTACCATTAAAATTAAATGAAATTAAACGTTAAAATTTGAAAACTTGTTTTCTTTGCAATTGACACTTTCGTTGATCTCGCCTTCATTAGTATTACCCCACGGTATTCTATCTAATTATTTCATTGGTATACTGTGTATCTTATATACTCTTTAGCTACATGCAGCCAAGCTCGATCTTAAACTTCCAGGTGAATAGTTGACCAGAAAAAGTGCGTTAACATTATTGGTATATCTTGATTTTTATTATTTATTTCTCATTAGCCTAAGTCTTGGTTAAATATACAATATAATGTAGTACTATATCAGAACTTAATTAATAAACCTTTGCGATGATAAATACTTTTAAAATATATAAGAGAAACACGACTGTTTTCGTCAATGAAATATTTGAATCTGAAGGTATTTTCTAAGTGACTCACGTTAATAATATTACAATAAAACATGATATCTTATTTAATTAATAATTTCATTCTTATGAACCCATATGTATTTATTACTAGGGAAGCCCTTAAGAATAAATTATTTTGAGTTGAAAAACCCTTTTAAGTTATTCTTGTTTTTTCTCATTTGTAGCGGGGACACCCATAAAAATTTGTGTTAAAACCCATGGGAATGCACAGCACGCTGAAAATTTTCTTTCTCTCAGTGTTATTTTTCAACAACTACTCATATTTTTTTAAAAGAACGTGCATGACATATTTCGAAGGGTAAAACTGAATTACAAACTGTATTGAGAAAGAAATATCAGAATCTTCTCTGAAAACGTAGGTTAAGTTAAAAGATGTAGAACAATTCCGAAATTGCAAATTTGAACATCTTCATTTTTCAAAATTTCAGAGATTTTCATGAAAATCAAAACATTTTTTAAAATCCTTTTCTTCTTCGCGAGCGAAAAATTTAAATAAATAATTTGTTTTAATTTTCCAGAAAATTTGGGATATGTCTCAGGGGATTCTCGTAAAGTACCCCCAAAAATTAAATATTTTAACGATCTCTGAACCGTAACAACTAGATCTACACTTGCCGTATTTGCAAGGTTACAGCTCCAAAGCTTTTAATCTTACAGTTATTCGTGACATATACCTAATTACATGCAGGTATACATCCGTATTTTCGGGTACAAAATCTCATATGGAATATCCTCTCCACCATCCACATTCTTAATCATCTTTATAAACTTCTTGACATCTATGAAAAGTTATAGATCTAATAAAAAACTTAAACACTGTCTTTATGAACCAAAATGTGAGGCCTTATATTCACGTAATTCCGATACTATAGTATAAAAGCAGAAAGAAATAAGAAGCCGTCAAAGAACATCTACTTTATTATTACTACTTTATTACTACTAGAATTCTCCTCTAGACAGCCTAGGTTCGAGTCCCGACGGCGGTAGGATTTTCGACACCAGCTTTTCAGCTAAGTCGAAGTCAGTCACTGTCTGGAGGAAAATTAGCGGCTGGCTGATCTGATCGGTAGTTTCCCGTGTTTGTTTCGATCAACACCAGGCCAATGCCGGAGCAGTACTCTAACAAACGATCCACGGATCGCGCGCGATCTTTCCTTCCTCTTTCTTGTCCTATACTCTCCCCTTACACACATACACTTATACTAACATGCACTACACTACCACACTTGCCGGGAGACCGGTCAGGGACTTAGAACTGTCTCGGCTGAGGCGGTACCCCGCTGATGGGAGATACCTGGTTGAGGAAAATCCCGCCAGTCGACGGTAGGTCGGCGCTGGATCTCACTATCCAGTGGGGGAAGGTCACCGCCACCTCGTGATGAAAAATATGCACTACACCTACGGAACTAATGACCTCAGTAGTTGACGCGCCCGGAACCACAATCAATCAATCAATCAAGAGCGAGAAAGTAAAGAATTAGGTAGTAGCGTTGACCCGACAGACGGTTCTATGTAATTTCGTTTCGAATGTTCGTCTGGGCTGCGCTGCCCGTCGCCTGCCTACGCCCGGCGTGCGACGGCAGCCACGGATGCGTCGCTTGGGGGCGGCGTGGGGAGTGGGCGGGGCGAGGGCGTGGCGAGGGCGGGGCGGAATTAAAATGGATGAGGCTGTCTTGGTGGCCGGAATATCGACGCGAGCGCCCCCGGGACGGAGTCAGCCGCCTAGGCGTCGTCCCCCCCCCGCCCCCCCGCCCCCGCCCAGGTGACAAGATACCGTCACCGCCGCGGGCACCGCCTCCGCCTGCCCGTCCCTGGTCGCCCGCCCCCTCGATCATGCAAATGCGTCAAAGCGAATCGAAAGGACTCAACTTTTCTCGTTAAGCTTCCTTTTATTACAGACGCTTCGAACGTGGTGGCTACAGTGTTGAAAGGCCCTCAGCTGCTAAACAGAAAGCCATTACCCGACGCCAAGTTCTAAAATTTCGTCAAGTTGTTGCCGGTATTTTTCGGGATATTATTGATGATACGGTGGCAAGGCATTTTCACAACGCCGCTTGTTTTTTTCTTTCGCTTCTTAGGTAGATTAATTATTTATAGCGATCAGTGCTCGCCTTGCTTCGTTCGGTTCGGGATTCATACAACGATCGGTCGACAATCTGGGTGCGCGGGAAGTTTTGAGTTTCCTTGCGTCTTATTACACCATTGCTTCATCATCATTCATGTCATTCCGTCGTGATCCCTAAAATTCATCCAAGCATATCAAGTATGGATGTAAAGAAGGAACTGTTTTCGTCGTAATATTCCATTATGCGTCTGGTCTTCCTTGGCATTATAATAATCTCTTTTCTGTTTTTCAATTTCTCCTTATTTTTCTTTCGTTTTCTTTCTTCTTTCACGTGTTTATGACCATTCCACATTGTGTTTATTTCACAAGACTCAACAACCAGATAATGTTGATCCGAAAGTCATCATAGGTTTCATAGTTCTCCTTGGATTAAAGATAAATTGATATCACTAAACAATTTGCTAAGAATTATGGTAATCTAACAAATTCTACAAACTTTTGTTTCTAAAGATTGGTTTATGTATAATAAATAATTATTTTTTGTCGTTATTGTCTTAAAACCAGTACGTACCCTCAATGAATGTGTTGCGTTATATTTTTAAATGCGTTAGGGACGATACTGAACCTACACCTTCCTATTTCAGAAACGACCCCACGTAAACAGAGTTTGCTAGGAAAATGTTTTATCCTTCTAACACACGCTTAATGCTCCGAATACCCACTACCTGAAAAACCCTGCCGACCATGATGGGTATTTATTCCACATTTGTATTATTATAGTAACCCTCCTTTTTCTCCGTTTCTTAGATTCACACTCAACATACATTTTCGTCGAAGTAATGTCTTGTCCCAGGCTGGATGGCGCCACCACTGCAAGAAGCATCCTTTCCGCCCCCTCCTCGCTTCGCTCTCTCCGGGGAATAAATCTGCCACGTGTCGAGTGCGTGCTTGCCCCGCGCCGAGATGCTTTTAAACAGGGCTACCCAAACTCCGTGGGTTTCATTTCAAGTGTTTTCACTGTAAATGTTTCTGTGATTAATGACAAAATTACTTTTAATCAAAGATTTGACTCTTTCGATCGTCTCCAATATTATTTCAGCCTTTTGTGGCTCTCACACGCAACCAATCTTTATAAATGAGTTTTCTAAAGAAATTTAATTTCACGGAGACGTGACGAATTGTACTTTGACTAAAAAATATGAGAGATTTGTTTTTTAAAAAATGCATCTAAATATTCATGTTAATTATCACATAAAGAAAAATTTTTGTCGTTTACTTCAATATTTTCAAAATATCGGAGCGATGTTTCGGGGAACTCATTTTTCCCCATTCTCATGCTCCACTGTGTAACGTTGTAAAACGTTGCTAGGGTGTGTGGGTTTTTTCTCTGTTACACAGTCTAGCCTGAGGATAGAAATAATGAGTTCCACGAAACGTCGCTCCAAAATTTCCTAAGAAACTCTTTATCTTGATTGTATAGAAGTATATAAATTAAAAATCGATTGTTTTGTATAAATCTGTCTGTCAAATCTTGTTAGAAAATGCTAGAGCAATGTATGAAAAGACAGCAACAATAGTAGCACTAGTATATTATCTATAATGAAAACTATTCTCTATTAATTCAGTAATTTACAAGGGTTGATAGGAATTTCAATAGATTTCACGAATTTGGATATTACAACCATTTTTGCCGCGAGTTCGGATCTGTGGTTTTAGAATGATTGCATCATCCCTCCTTTCCTAAGAGACTATTGACCCCCTTTCCTTTTCTATCCCTCATTACTCCACCTTTTACTATCTCGCGTACTCTTATAGAGAGGGTATGTAACACGGCAGAAGAAGGCCGACATTTTAAAAGATTATTTTCTGGGTTCTCTGACACCAAAAAAGTGTTTTTCTTCATCTGTCTGTGTCTCTATCCTGTAACACTAAAGCTTCGAAGAATAGGAATATGGTCAGCAGTCATCACATGGTGAGCGCGTTGACAGCGGCGGGTGAGCGGGTGATGAGAAGTGCGTGGGCGGGCGAGAGTGAATCGAGGGTGAGCGTGTGGTGAGCGGCGGGAGCGAGGTGCGGGAAAAGCGCATGAGGGGCACGGCTGGAAGATAACGCAAATGGCGGTTGGCTGCGAGAGAGGGCGTGGCGGATGAGCGTATGGTGAGCGAATGACTAGTACATCCCTGAGAATCGATTGATTGATGTTTCAAGGCACGTCAACTGCTATGGTCATTAATCTCGTTTGTGTCGTGAATGTTGAATCCGTTAACTCGTTATTGCATGATTTTTTTATTTGTACTTGCAATAATTATTTTTCATTACATTTATTTATTTTAATTAAGGAAAAAATAATAAAAAACTCAGAAGTGTATATTGTTTGAGAAAGCACAAAACGAAATTGTGTTACTCCTCCAACAACATGTGCTATATTTCACGCTTTAATGAAATCTACTCATTTTTCAATTCGTTTATGCGATACAATAAGTATCAAGCAAGGCAATAAAATAAGTATCACTCGTATTTTAGTTTGATTATTTTCCGATTTCCGATTCACGACGCCACTAGATTACAATCACTTTATCTCGTTATCTTATCGCCTTTACCGCCTAACAATGCATGGGGTGACATAAACGCATTATGTACATTATGTGTAATATAAAATAATTCATAATTAAATCGTTAGAATACGTTTATGACCTGGAAAACATTACGTTACAGCTAAGTTACACTATGCAATAAAAGGAATGGTGAAATCCTTCCCCGCTGGATGGTGAGACCCGTTGCCCCTAGTTAAGGCACCCACAGACCGACGCGGAAGATCCGCAGCCTACGCGGATTGGCTGCAGCGAACGTTTCGCGTCACGTGTTGCGTTAAGAGCACGTTCAGACCAGCGCGGCAGGCGAGCGTGGCGGCATCGGATTGGCTGCGTTTAATCGGCGGCAAAATTTGTACCGCAGCCAGACGCGTTTCTTCCACTGTACCTCGAGTTTCGTGGAAGTCCGCCCGGGTTCGGGAGTCTTCCCCCCACTCTGGGACGAGCGACCTTGCCAACCGTCATCAAACGCTGATTCATAATTGACGCTCTGGTGTGAACGGTCTCGCGAATTACGCAGCTGCGTCTAGCTCGGAACTTTTCGCGCCGCACCAGCTGCGGATCTACCGCGCCGGTCTGTGGGAGCCTTTATCCGTTCCCAGCAACGCACCGCCTCAGCCAGGACTGTGCAAGACGAGAGAACAGGACAAAGAAGCCGAAGGAAAGATCGTATGCGATCTATGACCCTCTTGTTATAAAATTGTTACGGCATTCGCCTAGTTTTAATCAGACAAACCACGGGAAACTCAATTAGAACAGCCGGTCACTAGAATTCGCCTCCAAACTTCGGCTGCATTCGACTTTGCCGTTCACTTAGTGACAAAAATCCGCCACCACTCAAATCCTAGGACCTCCTGGCCACAATCGCTGCATAGAGAAATGTTAGTTAAGTTTGCCATAAATAATGGTGAATTAATTCAGTGTTTATATCTGTAAGTCAATCGTCCTCTGCAGTTGTGAAACAAATAAAATAGATTTGAATTGCCCATTATGCCTATTCCTCCCATTCCGTTTTACTTTCTTGCATACTTCTTATGAGGCATACAGAAAGTACTGTAATGCTCCGGCGGAAAATGGCAATTTTTGATCGAAAAATCGCAGTGTGGGTCGCTGATACCGAAAAAATTGATACTTCTTGCCCCTATATGTAGTGAATACCTTCCCTACCCAAGAATTAAATTGTTGTGTATCCAAAATTGGCGTTTTGTATCTCTTAAAATAATATTTTTTAATTTGTTTCTGTACCTGCATTGTTACCTTTTAGAGATGATTCTTTCATAAAAATAATTGTACTATTATATAAACAATTGTACTATTACATAAAAATATTGCCTATTTTAACAGTTAAAGTCATCTTATTACATCCTGTATTATTAAAGGAGAATCAGATTGTATAGAGTACATTTGTTTATTGTGAATAATTTAAAAATATATTTATATTTAAATGTTGAAAATACGGCAATTAATGTTTAAATACATAAATGTGGATTATAATCGGTCGTTTATTATTCAAGGCAATCTGAATTTATTCAATGGAAACCACGGGCACATTCTATTACGTTTCAAGTGGTTTCTACCGCGCAGACGCAGTGGTGACCTCTAGAAGTGCCTTGACATGTCGTGAGGATATAACACTCGGCTAGCACAACTTTTTAAGAGAAGTAAGTGTGACATTGAACGAAGAAAGTATGAGATATCTCTCCACTTAAATGAGCCCTCATCCCTTCCAAAGCAATTCTTCGGTAGAGCACGAAACGCGAACGCATTGCTGTGCAGTGTTGCATTCATAAGTATTGTGTTAGTCGAATATTATTTGCACATTTTAAAGGGAGTTGCAATTACAAATCCATTCCGAAGCATGTATTGTGTAAACGTAAGTAGTAAGCTACTTTTTAATGCATTTTAAAAAACCGAAGTTAGAGTGTTCGGTTTTCTGTGAAGTGTGTTTGTACAACTGACAATGAATAGCGTCGAAAATATTAAAATGACATCAATGAAAAAGTCACAGAAAAAATTGCTTAAAAGAAACAGCATTTACTGAAGCAACACAGACTTTGTGTTTCGTCAAACAGTGTAGACGGCAAACTATCCATTTTTGTTGAGTATTGGGTATAGAAACTTGTACTTTTAACCTTAAATTTGGACAGCGAGTTTATACTCTATAGCAAAAGTGCTAGTAAAAAAGGTTCGAATCAATGTGTTTCTTGACACCCTTTGAAAAACTTTCTGGAAGTGCCGAATCATGCGGTAATACGACGCAAGTTGTAAATACTTCGGAGGGGTCCTTGCCGAGCGAAGTCGAAGCGGGTGTTGTGAAAAGAAATGCGGCCAATCCTCGTTGCTGATAAAATGAACTATTCAGCATGTTATCAAACTTCATAAAATTCCTTGTTTCTAATTGTCATTATCTATGTGAATGAATATATGTTTATGCTTGTAATGTATGCCTGTATGTATGGGCATGTGTGTGTGTTTGAGACAGAGAGAGAGAGAGAGAGGGGGGGATGGGAAAGAGAAGAGAGGCGTTGCACACCCTAATAGTATGACCACAAGCCGCCACTGACTATACTACAACATATTCCGGGAGACCGGTCGGGAGCTTAGAGCTTGTCCCTGCTGGTGGGAGAGTCTGGTTAGGGGAAATCCCGCTTGCCGACGGTAGGTCGGCGCTGGATCTCGCCATCCAGCGGGGGAAGATCACTGTCATCTCCCGGGAAAACTATCTCTACACTTACAGGACTAGTGTCACCAAATCAGTGGACGCGTCTGGAAACACGAAAAAATCTAGTAATCAAATTCTAGCGCCTAAACTGTTCAGATGATTATCTCGAAATTAATATTCTCGATCCATCTGAACGAACTAAAGTCCTTGGGAGTTCGAAAGGGATATTTTAATTTGCCTTATAGGAAGCTTCATCAATATTTTCTAAATTGTCTCACAAATGTCTCCAAATTCTCTTATTAAACTTATTGTTCGGATAGTGTAGAGAATGCTTAAAAATTACAAACGTCTTATTTTCGTTAAAATTTTCGAATTTTTCTAAATCGCAAAACTTCAAAATCTCTTCATCTTACAACAACTACAACATGGAACATAGAGATTTTTCTTAATGAAACCTCTTTCTCAAAGACATCTTGAAATAAAAGTCGTGTACAATTTTTTGAAGATGTGATTAGTTTTCGCGTAATATTGTGTGAAAAATGAGAAGTTTTTAAACAATTAGTTTATTAAAAATGGATGCTAATTTGTTCTTTAATTTTCTCCTTGTCTGTAACTAAGTATGGTAAAATAATTGGCGTTGGTCCCATTTTCAGCGAACTCCCGGTATAAAAAAAAGCAAAAATAATAATATTGTAAAAGTCTAATTTGAAGATACAGTTTTTTTTCTTAAATTAAATTTGTTATGAAAATATCTGATCTTTATTGAAGATCATGTACTATTTTTTGGAAAGAAATGGTGGTTTTCCCCTAATTTCTGCTTGGAGATGCGGTTTATAATAAAATATGAAAAAGAGTTTCATTTTTATGGATAAATCAAAGGACGATTTAAATATTGCTCCAATTTTGTCCAATTTTCTGAATTTTTGATAATTCAAAAGTTAGAAATAAGTGAAAAAGAATGTGCTATTGTGGCCACCTAAATTTCGTCCGTAATACCGAATGTAAAAAAAATATTGCAAATCTTATGAAATCATTGCATAGGTATGCAAAAAGAGCATAAATTTATCCACGTAGGAAAATATTCTTTAAATAAGTCGACTTTTTAAAATTCATCGAACGATAATCTTACTCCTACAAGAAGACCTAGCGTTTTCCTACGATGAAACATAAATGTTTTACAATGGTCTGATGCGACATGAAATCGACATCAAAAGAGACGAAGAAATGAAGAGAGAACTAGTCAGTGTCAAGGAATGTTTTCCTGGAAATTCCCTCTATGTATAATACCCCGATGAAGCAAGACGGATGTATGCCTTTCATAAGAAAACATCGACACAAAACTCAATAAATGTGATACTGCTGTATTTACTAAGGAATTACTTTCAGATCTGCGTCAAACAGACTTGAAACGAAAAGAATATAATTGTGATAAAAGTGGAATAGTCAAGTACGTACGCCACACGTAGCTTACGTTGCGCTTCAACAGGTTTTACTGTCGTTCGTACCTGTGAAACGTTGCGTCCTAGAAACTTTTTTGGTGTACCTTAACGCGAGTTATGTTTCTAATCGATAAATTCAACAAACGTGTTGCATGTTGTATTACATTTTTAAGAGATAGTCCAAAATAGTCGAAAATGGGTTTAATTTATGAAATATTATGAATAGATTGCAGAATATTTCTGAAGTATTTTACGTCCTTAATCAAATGTGATACATAACGCACACATTGCATCTCGATTCAGTTCAACTGTTTCAGGGAACAGTGGGAAAAAAATAACACACTGTACATGTTGTTTCGAAGAAAAAAGCATCATTGTAAACTGCTCACTTTACAGATAGCCCATAGCCAGAGAGGAATGACTATCAGAAGAAGGAAGGATAAGATTTACGCAGAAATAAAAGAAGAAACTAGAGAGTCGCGAGGCACAATGACGAGCACAAAAAAAACCAACGAACCAATTAAAACAATAGAGCATGAATGAAAAAAGAAGCCTCGTCTCCAAGAGGCAACGCCGGAGCGAGCGAGAGCGCGGAAAGTGATTTAATGGAAGCAAAGTGGCAAAAACGGGGCGACGGGTAAGAGGCAGGCGCGGGCTGGGCAAGGCGTCGCTGGATGTGCGTGGGCGGTGGGCGGGCGGTGCGTGGGCGACGGACAGCCGGAGAAGGGCGAGTCGCCGCCCATCGATCGCCGCCCGCCGCTGAACTCTGACCTCAGCGCAGCGCAGGTGCCGCCGCCCCCGCCGCAGCCACGCCCGCCAAGTGCCCCGCCCCCCCCCCGCGGCCTCTCGCCACCGCCGCCACAGCCGCAAGCAAAACTAGCCGGAATCAGGCGAGCATTTCGCGCGTTGTAAGGCATTGTTTCAAAAGTGAAAGGAGACGCTCTCTGGAACCCATTTTCGAAGGTTTTTGATGACCTGAGTTGGACTCTCCCTCAAAAATGTAATAAAACACAAAACTAGTCGGAACCATAGAAGCATTTCGCGCATTGTAAGGCATTGTTTCAAAAGTGAAAGCGGACGCTCTCTAGAACCCATTTTCGAAGGTTTTTGATAACCAGAGTTGGGCTCTCCCTCAAAAATGTAATAGAACACAAAACTAGTCGGAACCATAGGAGCATTTCGCGCATTGTAAGGCATTGTTTCAAAAGTGAAAGCGGACGCTCTCTGGAACCCATTTTCGAAGGTTTTTGATAACCTGAGTTGGACTCTCCCTCAAGAATGTAATAGAACGCAAAACTAGTCGGAACCATAGGAGCATTTCGCGCATTGTAAGACATTGTTGAAAAGGAGAAAACGGATGCGCTCTTGAACCCATTTTCGAAGGTTTCTGATAACCTGAGATATGAAGTTGAGTTCTCTCTCAAAAATGTAATAGAACATCCCGTCATTCACAAAACTAGTTGGACCCGGGCGAAATTTAGCACTTTGTAAGGCATTGTTTGAAAAGTGAAAGCAGATGCTCCTTAGATCCCATTTTCGAAGGTTTCTGATAATCTGAGATTTGAAGTTGGGCTCTCTCAAAAATGTATTACAACACAAAACTAGTTCGACCCGGGCGAACATTTCGCGCTTTGTAAGGCATTGCTTTAAAAATGAAAACTGATGCTCTCTAGAATCCATTTTCGAAGATGAAAATATTATAGTAATGACACTTGTGAGATATTAATGTGTATGCATTCAAATTCCACTTGAATATTCGTAAAAACAAAATAGAATAACGTGTGAGTTCGTAGGCAAGTTACATCATTTAAACTTTATCTGTTGTATTTCTAAAACAGAACACGTTTTCCCTAGAGTGGCAACCCTGTGGTGAGTTCCTGCCAGTCTCCCCCTTGTCAGAAGCGGCCGCGAGCTGATGCCCATCTCACAGCCCGGCTTTTGTGCGCCAGCTTCTTCCTGTAGAGGTGACGAGTATTTACGCTCTTTTTGTTTCTGGTTTGTAGCGAAGTTGGCTCTTGTCAGTTCATGTGACGGCTGAAAAAGGAATACAAATGTTAGTTTTTTTTCGAAAAAACCGCACTTGAATGATATGTTTCGTTCCTGAGGCGGAGAAGAAGATAGCGAGAACACTATGACGCTTGTTGAAAGGGATGTGAACAAGGAAAGACATAAATACGGCGCTGTTGTAAAAAAATATTCATACGATGTATGCGTACGCATGAGTCCATACCTGATTTCATTAAATGGGAAATAAATTCACTTTATATTTAGCTTTATACTATTATAAATTTCATGTTGATATATAATTGAATATTACAATATCATTAAATGGTACCATGATATTTATTCTTTCAGTCCTGTTGTCTATTATCTTCTTTCTTTTTCAAAATTCCTTTACGTCTTGTGCATTTTATTAAAGCTTTCATGGCAGCCCTTGATAGAACTGAATTACCTTAAATTCCATTCAGTAATTAGCTTTCGGATTTACTAGCAATTTTGTAGACTTTCTATCCTTTTTCCTTAATTTGCAAATGTTCACGATTCTTAAAAATAAAACGTAATCCCTAAACTTGTTAGTATATTGCAATCACGAGAAGTAAAACATTAGCTTGAGCAAAGGTATATTTTTCAACATTTCTACCTCTACGATTTTCATTGTTTCGTAATGTTTTGAACTTGGTCAATAAATACATTGTTTTAATTTATCGTAAATTGATGTAATATCAAATATTTACAATTGATTTATTGATTATTGAGTAAAAAGAAGAAAGAAGCAAATTATGCGGAGAAGAAGAAGTTTACAAACGTCTGCAACTGCTAACTGAGTCACATCTCGTTCTTCGTACTTTGGAAGTCAGGGATAGAAGAATTGTCTTCCAACTTCTTCCGGTCTTCTTCCTCGACTTTAGAAGTCGACGAAGTTCCGCCACGACGTCCACCGCCCGTTGTCAACTTCTTAAAGAACGTCGCTCTACCTTGTTTGTTTGAGAGTTGCTCGATTCTTTGGTGCATCGATATCGGTTATTCACTCTCTGTAACAAAACGTGTCGGAATGCAAATCCCGTGAAAGCTTCCCACTTTCGCCAGGGTAGTTTGTGCCCCTTTTTGTAAATGGTCTAAAACTGCGTTATTTTCTTCTCGTTTGAGAGAAACTGAGAAGGGCGACTTAATTCAATTGATGTGTGTCGTAGGAGACGCGGAAAGCTAGGACTTCAGAAATTTGTGCCACGCGGAATACGCTTCGTCTTTCGTCGTCTTTCAAGAAAAAAGGCCTTATTAAGAAGAAAGGCCTGTTAGTAATTATTAGGGTGCGTACTCTAATGAAATGTCATTTTTTCACTTTCGAACAACGCCGTTTAAAATAAAAATTCATTTTATGTTATGAAAAAAGGAATTGACCCATTTTTATAGGTCAGTATTTTGCATTTTGGTCGATTTCGACTAATAAGTAATTTTTTACCTTTTCCCGTCATTTTTAATGCATTTTTTGCTGGTTTCATCGATTCTAACGTCATTTTTAATAGTACTTGCTTCAAATAATATTTACAAGATACAACAAATGTTCTTCACAGAATTACTCTGTAGCCTCTTCGATTTGTTTGCCCAGAAATTGTTTTGGCAGCCGCTGTGATGTAATTCTTGTGACGTAATCAGCGACATTGCCGGTTCGGCCGATTTCAGGATAACTAAAGGCAGAGATTTCTTGATAAAGATCAGTCCAAACCAAAAGTTTATAAGCGGAGTTCACTCGAATGAATGCAAGAAGCATCGAATACTTCAGTAACGTGTCCAACAGCTTCAGTTGTTCATCCGAACTGGTTTTGATAAGATTTTTTATATCATTTTTCTTTGGTATTAGGGCATTTTTAAAGCTTTTTAAGAGGATTTTATTGATTATTTTTGGCGATGTTTTAGATAATCAAAATCCACCCCCTGATTATTATTCTATGGTACAAAATAAATTAAATGTCCAAACAGTGTTTTTGACATATGAAATATTTTAAGAGTAGCTAATTTTCCTGTATGTTATCTCATTGTTTTTCATTCTTTCATTGTATTTTCATTTTGTGTAATAAAATAGTATTATTTTTATTATCTCGTTATATTTGTAATAAATATGTTATAATAATTGTGTTAATATATTAATATATAATTGTGTTAATATATTAATAATATGTTATAATAATAATGTTATAATAATTATGTTAATAAATATATTTATAATAATTATTTTCTAGGGGAGTGTGGATTTTTATCATATTTTTACTTTTATCATATTATTACAACAGGACAAAATATATTATTTACTTCATTTTTTCACGTCGTGAATTAATTTTAAAACTGTCATTATTTAAATTATGTCTTAGATTTTTCAATAAATAACTGGCACTAATGCGAATCATTTATTTTCTCTTACTTTTATTGTTGGGTTGTAGTAATTCTTTTTATATATTTGCCAATATAGAAATGCAATGAATTTTAAATTTGTTATTCTGTTTCAGGAAAAAGTTTACTTTTACTCCCAACTGGTGAAAGAAGCGCAAATGAGAGATTTTAAAAAAAATTGTATATTATTCTTCGTAGCAGAATTTGTAATACACATGGCTATCTGCCTATGAATACTTTTTCATCTTCTTCCATAGATTTAAAATTAAACTGAATTTCAAACTAAGAATAAACACATTGTAACGCAGAAGAATTATTGCGAATGTTTTGGCAGCTACTATTTATACAAAGTATTGTTTACATTTACTGTTGCGTAAACAATAATATACTTCTATTGAATTTTATACAATAGGTGATAATATATTACTGGATATCTACATGTAATATTTTCTTGCATGCTGGAGAGTGATCGTTCTGTTAATACAGATAGAAAGAAAGCAATATCTAATATTCTTATTCGTACTGTCAGCGCCCTACAGTACTGGGAATTCTTAAGCGAGAAATGAGAATGTACACATTTTATTATACGTTAAGAAAAACCTTCGATTTTTTTCTTCTTATTCACTATCTCTGGCTTCACATAATTTCTTCTTCTTCTTCTTCCTTTATCTTCTTATCTTTCTTCTTTATCTTCTTTTCCTCCTCCTCTCTACTGCATATCGTTGTCCCTTTCTCTTCCTCCTAATCCTTCTTCACTTTTATTCTTCTTCTTCACGTTACAGCTAATATCATTGTCACTTGTAAATTGCAGGAGTTACCGCAACTGAAGAGCGAGTGAGGCTCAAACGACAAGGGGGTTGCCTATTAAAACAATTGACAGATGTTTGATAAGCGCTTTACTTACACAATATTTTAATTCTATTCTTATTCAATACAATTATTTCTGTACATCTACGTACAACAATAAACTACAATGCAATTATTTATATTCTTGTTCACAACAATAGGCATTGTATTTAGAATAAACAAATGTTATACGCTAGACGTAAACTAATAGTTCAGTCAGGAATTGCAAACAATATCTTGAACTTTGCAAATATCAAAGAAATATTTCTGAGTCCAAGAGCTCCGTTGAGAAGGACATTCGCGAATTAATAAAAATAGTCATTTTATAAAGCAAGAGGTGTAACAATGACCTCATATCATCGGCCACTATAGAAAAATCGAAGTTGTAGCTAAAACAAATTCAACCGTAGGAGGAGAAATGTGGCGGCCAACTGCTCTGACAGTTTCTCCGATCAGTACAAGGTGAATATCGAATGATTTGCTTAACAATCGATTCACGGACGAAACCTATTACTTTCTCATCTTTCTTCAGGCCAAATATCTAATGCTTTTCAAAACACACTGTAATAAACGTAAACCATTTAAACTATTTGACGCCAATGGTCGTTTCTAACTCTTATCCTATTTGTGAAGTTCATCATTTACAAAAAAAAAGTGATCACATTTAGAAACATTACTGAAATAGAGAAAGCGTCACAATATTATACCCGCTTGTTTTCTTGAGCCCAATAATACGGACTTCCACTACTTTACTATCATTAATTGAATTAAGAAAAAAATACAGTCACGGGCTTAATCGACAAAATCTGATAACCAGAAATGTTCTCTTCCGTGCAAAATATTTTGCGTCGAAAACGAACTACACATTTGATATAAAATTCGTGTCATAAAAAACAGTCAAGCAGGGTGGGCGGTCGGGGCAAAGCGGGCGGGGAGGAGCGGGGCGAGCCAGGCGCGCGAGCCGAGAGGGGGCGGCGCGGTCGGTACGACCGGGACGGGCAGTACGGGCGTTGTGGGGCGGGGCTGGGCGGGGCCGTGGTGACAGGCGGCGTGAGGGCTGTGGGCAGCCTGGACGGCGTGGGCGACGCGGGCTAGGCGGACGCAGATGAGGCGGGCTGGGAGGCAGGGCGGGGGCGTAGGCGGCTCGGGCGGAGCGGGCGGAGCGGCGTGAGGAGGGCGGCGCGGTGCGGAGCACGGGCGGCAGAGCAGGAGGGCGGGCGGGCGGCGGGCGACGGCAGGCGACGTGGGCGACGTGGGTGAGGTGGGCGGCGCGAGCGAGCGGGCGGGCGGCGGCCGCGCGGACTGCGCGGGAGCAGGGCGAGAGGTGGGAGCGGGGCGGGCGGCGTAGGCGGCGTGGGCGGTGCGGATGGCGCGGGCGGGGTGGGCGCGGCGAGCGGGGTTGTTGGAGCGCTGGAGTGGGCGGGGTAGGCGGCGCGGGCGAGGCGGACGTGGCAGGCGAGGCAGACGAGGCGGGCGGAGCGGGCAGGCGGAGCGGGCGGGTGCAGCGGGCGGGTGGAGCGGGCGGGTGGAGCGGGCGGGTGGAGCGGGCGGGTGGAGCGGCGGTGGAGCGGTGGGTGGAGCGGGTGGGCGGAGCGGGCGGGCGGAGCGGGCGGGCGGAGCGGGCGGGCGGGCGAGGCGGTAGAGGCGGGGCGGGTGAGGCGGTAGGAGGCGACAGGTGGGGTGGACGGGGCGGGGTTGGTGGGGTGGGCGCGGGTTGGGCGGGCGGAGTGACGGGGTAGGCGGCGTGGGCGGGGTGGATGGCGTGGGCGGGGCGGGCGGAGCAGGTGGGGCGGACGAGGCGGTAGAGGCGGGGCGGGTGGGAGGCGGTAGAGGCGGGGCGGACAGGCGGGGTGGATGGGGCGAGGTTGGTGGGGTGGGCGCGGCGGGTTGGGCGGGCGGAGTGACGGGGTAGGCGGCGGGCGGGGCGGGCGGGGTGGGCCGGGTGGGTGGCGTGGGCGGGGCGGGCGGAGCAGGTGGGGCGAGCGAGGCGGTAGAGGCGAGCGGGACAGGCGGGGTGGGCGGGGCGGGCAGTGTGGGCTGCGCGGACGGCGCGGGTGGGGCGGACGAGGTGTGCGAGGCGACGGAGCGCTGGAGCGGGCGAGGCGGGCGGCGCGGGCCGCGCGGGTGGTACCGCCGCAGAGGCCGTCCGTGCCGTGCAGATCCGCGTGTTCGACGCGGTATCGCGGGCGCGCACATACGCTGCGCGCTGTAAGACCGGAATGGCTAAGCGATGTACCGGCGACCGCTGCGCGGGGGTTAATCTGCAGCCGCCGACGCAGACCGTGTGTTAATGAGGGTTCGGATGGAGCGTTTGGCATTCATGGCCTCCGAGGTTGAGGCCGTGGAGGAGGGGGGACAGGGGAGATAGCAAGGGAGGGACTGGCACGGTGAAGGCGGAGCTGCACAGCCCCTGGCGAGGCGCATGGTGGTCTTAGCGATGGTACTGCAGACGATGAATACTGTCAGTACAGTGAGGTTAGTAGTGCCAGTTGTGACATATTCATTAGAAGTGAAAATGATGGCTCTGTAATAATGGAGATAGTAGTGAAATGGGGGCTTGACGAAATGAGTGACGGTGTCAGTGAGTTGGGTGAGAGATTTCGGGGCGAGGGAAGGAGCGCTGATAACGTGGAGCGCTGATAACGAAGATGATGGGGCCGGTGATATCAATGGCAACGGAGGGGAGTGGGGCGTGACCTTTCGTTACCGTGCCTGTGGCAACGGAGGCTGCTGTATATTGCGGTTCAGTGAATTATCAGTCGAGGGAAGGATCTGAAGACGAATACAACGTGGAACCCTGATGACAAAGATGGCGGACCGGGCGGTGGCAACGGCAACAGTGGAGGGGCCGTGTCCTGTAGTTACCGTGACGGCGGCAACGGGGGCCGCTGGATCCGTACACTATATCTTGCGGTTCAGTGAATTATCAGTCGAGGGAAGGATCTGAAGACGAATACAACATGGAACCCTGATGACAAAGATGGCGGAGCCGGCGGTGGCAACGGCAACAGTGGAGGGGGCGTGTCCTGTAGTTACCGTGACGGCGGCAACGGGGGCCGCTGGATCCGTACACTATATCTTGCGGGGCAGTGAATTATTCATACGTGCGCCGCCGCCTCCAGCCGCAAGCAGAGCGGTCGGCGACGGTGACCACGGGCAGGGCGGGGGGGGGGAGGGGCGGAGGAGGGCGGGGTCGCAGGCGACGTCGGCCGAATGCCTTTCGTTTGGCGTCCGGCCCTCCGGCGTCCTCGCCGACGTAAACCTGCGAGGGTGGCCGCGGTAGCAGACTTCCGCGATTTTTTTTACCTTCGGTTTTTATCTTTTTGCTCTTTTCCGTTTCGTTTCTGAAGGGTTGAGTGGGCTACGCTGTGTATACTTGAGTTCAGCGAGGTTGAAGCATTGCGAGCAAAGCTCAATTTAAAATTCTTTTCTGTATACGTTGAAAATCGTAGTGAATTTTTACGATATTTGTTTGGACAGTCTTCAGAGTTATGCAGTAGTTTTAATGAACGATTTTCGAATCTTTTGATCTTCCACTGTACCTTGAAAAAGATCAAAAACAGAAACAAAATTAGAACATTTCAGTTCTTAAATATATATTTTTTTGTTTGATTGGTAAGAATTCTAAATGTTTCCTTTGAGACCAATGTGCTCCTTTCTGTATAGATATTTACTTTCTTGACCATGAATAACAGTATTCAACATTTGTTAAACTCCCCATTCTACGTTCTTTTAAATTATATTTTCAGGACGTTTGATAGAAAGTCGTAAAACATTTCTTTGAAGATTTGAGTCCAAAAAATGTATTAGATTTAGAATCGTCTCATAAATTGTGAATTAAATTGTATGTTAAAAAAAATTGAGAACCCTCAGTTATCAAAACTGTGCTCATTATTGTGAATTGTTTGATAATATAACAAGGTTTCTGACATAGAACCTTCTTGCAATAATTACGTGCAGTTTCAACTACTCAACAACAGTTCGTTTCCTGTCACAGCGTGGAGCAACTTCGCTCTGTACATCGATTGGTGACAAGAAGGGGTAGGGCAGCTGGGTCAATTTGCCCTTGGCTCCGACTTAACTGAGGCCTCTTTTTTTTTTCATTCATTAGAAAATAAAAATATAATTATTTATAAACCAAATTTAACGCTATTTTTTGTTTGCAATAAGGGGCTCCCGGAGATCAATTACCCCTAGCCCCTAGTTTTCTCTGGGCGCCTCTGTGTACATCTCCTCCTACCGCACGTGGCACAGGCTAAGAGAGAGACGCATTGGGCTAATTGGGGCCTCAAATTGTTTCATCCATTAGAAATTAAAAATATAATTATTTCTAAACGAAATTTAACGCTATATTTTTTTTGCTGCTGCATGGAGAATTTGAAGTTTATGAATTAGGTGAGGAACGAACTTTTTATTTGGAATAAGGGTCCCCCGGAGATCAATTGCCCTTGGCCCCTGGTTTTCTTTGGGCGTCCTTGGTACATCTCCCATCGCACGTGGCAGCGGCTAAGAGAGCGGCTCGTGGGTGGCGAGCAGAAGGTTCCCGCCTCTCCCCGCCCCCCGCCGGGGGCGACCAATGCTCCCAGGCCGCGGGGCGGGGGGGGGGATCGCGAACGATTTGAGATGTTTGTGCGCGGGGGCGTCGCGTGCTAATACTCCGCGCCCGGGGCTGCCAATATCGATGAAATTTGACGGCCCGTTGAGGCCGCGTCTCCGTGCGCGGAATCTCGATTCGTCCTCGGCTGCCTCTCCTTTTCCTTCCTCTGCCGCTCGCGGCCGCCAAGGCAATGCGCCGCTCCGGGAGAGATGACTCAGGGCAACAGCTGATGGCACTGCAATGCCTCTGAAAGGGAGATCCTGAGGTCGAGTCCCGACGGTGGCAGGATTTTCGACATTGGTTTCTCAGCTAGGTCGAATTCTGTCGCTGTCTGGAGGAGAATTCTAGTGGCCGCATGCCCTGATCGGTAGTTTTCCGTGGTATCTCCGATCAACACCAGGCGAATGCCGGAGCAGTACCGGAAGCGCTGGCTCAGTGCATCAATTGATAGATGCCACTGCAGAGCATCTGACCGGGATATCCTAGGCTCAAGTCACGATGGTGGCAGAATTTTCTACAGTAGCTAGATAGCTAGGTCGAATTCAGCCGCTGTCTGGAGGAAAATTACTGCTGCCAGCTGCTCTGATCGGTACTCTCCCGAGGTTCTTCGATCAATATCAGGCGAATGGCGGAGCAGTAACCTAACAAACGAAACGCGCGCGATGTTTCCTTCCTCTTCCTTGGCCTATCCTCACCTCTTACTTACACATACTCATACACCACACTACCACACATCTCAGATGGCCAGTCCGGAGCTTACAGCATGTCCTGATGGGAGGTACGTCGTTGGAGATAACTCCGCTACCCGACAGGTAGAACGTCGCCGGATGTCACCATCCAGCGGAAGATCACCGCTACCTCCCGAGGAAAGAACATTCACTACATTTTCGGAACTAATGACCTTAGCAATTGACGCGTCTGGACTCACTCAATGAATCAATCAATCAAGGAATGTGCTGGAGACAGGAGAAGGATCTGCTTCTCCCTCCTCACTCTATTTACTCACGACCTTTTCCTACCGTCATTTCTCGATGGCGCGACCACTGTGGCTGTTAGTCCCCTAGTGTAATGCGTGTCGTATCCCGGGAGGTGGCGGTATTTCTGAAAGTGTGTGTGTGTGTGTGAGTGATTGATTGATGGTGTGATTAGCTGTTCCCGGGCGCGTTAACTGCCGAGGTCATTAGTTCCGTAAATGTAGTGCAGGATTGTTATCGCGGGAGGTGACGGTGATCTTCCCCACTGCATGATTAAATCCGGCGCCCACCTTCGCGTTGACTTGACCTGACACCAGCGTGGCACCGCCCCAACCGTGACACTCTCTAAGTTCTAGACTGATCTCCCGAATGTGTGGTAGTGTAGTGCATGTACGTGTAAATGTAATTAAGAAAGGGATGAGTCAATTGGCAGTTGAATATTGATTTTCTACACTAGTTTTGTTGATAGTGATCAGAAGATGTGTGTTTTTGTGTGCCTATGCGTGTTTGTATAAAAGAAAAAGGTTGAGGAAAAATTATCATAACTTCCGTTCGGGAACCGCCTTGTAAGGGAACTGCAGCGGCATTCACTTAATGCTAATTAGAGGAACAACGGAAAATCACCAATCAAAACAATCTAACGCTTGAATTCGCCTCTACACAGTGGTTGAATTTAACCACGAATATCCGGCGGATCTCTCATCCTACGACCTTTCGGGCAGCGACGCTGTAGAGTTAATGACAATGCTGCTACCGAGCCATTCAAACCGGTTTTCCCCTACCGCGTTGCCTTTTCTTTACTCCTCTCACTATCCTTTATATTTCGCTTCAAAGATTTTGCAATTTTCCTCTACTATTTTCAGGCATCTAATTTTTTTCCCGGTTTGACGCTCGTGGTTCGATGCTCCTGGTTGGCCCCGTCTAATCACTTTACTACGATGCCTCGTTCTTGGTTCCCTGTAACAAAAGAGGTGGCACAATGCATCAACTGATATCACTGCAGTGCTTCTGACCAGGAGGTCCTAGATTCTAGTCCCGACAGTGGCAAGACATGCCGGGGGACTGGTCAGGGACTTAGAGCTTGTCCCGGCTGGGGCGGTACCCCGCTGGTAGGAGATTCCTGGTTGAGAGGAAACCCAGCTAGCAGATGGTAGATCGGATCTCGCCATCGAGCGGGGGATGATCACCGCCACCTCCCGAGGAAAAGCATGCACTATACTTACGGGACTAACGACCTTAGTAGTTGACGCGCCCGAAATCACTAACAACCAACCAACAACCACTTGGTTCCCTGTTTATTATTTCTTGTTCTCAATTACCCATCTCTCGCACACTCAACTCTGAGGGAGTTTTTACATGTTCTGCCTGTGCTCATGCCCTTTCCGACCCACTCCATTTCTTTGCGCTCCATGTTCGCTTTCAGTCGAAAATTTCTTGTCTCCCTCTCACGTTCTTGTGCTATCCAGCAAGCAATTCATTTTTCACCTCCGCTGGTTATACCTGTCACTCTCAACCTCTTCCCATGTTCTCTAGAACAGAATCATCAGTACCTTTCTTCATTCTCGTGCAGTCTCTCATGCTTCATTTGAGCCATCGCATTAAGATACTGTGTGTTCCATTTCAATACCTGAAAATCCACGTTTTCCTCGTTTTTAGAACGCCTAGTAAGTCTTTGACTCTTGTGATTACACTTCATTTTTACAATCTTAGACTTTATCATATCTCCTCAGTTTTCTCCAATTGTATTGATTTTGGTTTAATCTTCATCTTGGTTTACGGTACTAAACGGAAGGGGGTGTTATTAACTTATAAACAACCTTAACTCTGTATACAAGGTTGGTGCTACATACAAGTGCTATTACCTAAACTTATATCTACCTCAACTCGTCATACAAGGAAATAGATTCTGAATTAAAATCGTACAACAATAATAATTATTGTGATCAAAAGGGAAACAAACAAACATACACAACATTATACAAATCGCTTTACAAAAATTCGATCCTGAAAGAGAACATATATTACATAAAATTGATCAAAACTTAATTTCTTAAAGGGTCTGGTTTTGTGTATGAAAACAAACTGGTTTTGTGTGTGAGTTTGACTATTCAACGGAACGGAATCGTACTTCTCGGAATCCTAGTATGTTCCCCTTTCTACTTGCATACACTTTCTCGTCTTCACCGAGAACACGCTTCTAGCATCCTTCCTCGCGGGCAAACCACCTTTTTTTCCACCGATTGCTCACTCGCTTCTTCGCAATTTTCTCCTTTGCGCATTCCACCGCCTCAACCGATACAACGCAATTCCCCGTTCGCCGGTCTCCGTCTCCCTCCTTCGGGATCGTCTCCCTCGCCTCCCGCCTCATCCGGCGCGCTCCCCCCCCCCCCTCCCCGCGCCTCTCAGCGCCACAGCCGCCGCCGCCGCCGCAATCAAGCCAATTGAGTCACGGGCCCCGCAGGCGAGGGCACTGCGGCAAGGGTCCCGTAAATAGGTAGTAGGGGTTATTGCGGGGAGACACTGTTTAGGGGATATTGTCTTTATTTTCTGCGGGGAACGGTTGCGACTGGATTATAACGTGAAGGCGCCCTTGTTAGGACGTTTATTCTGCGGAAAATCGGTTTTGCTTCACGTCTCTTTTTGCAGCCAGTCAATTGTTCCTCGGTGCTCAGAACGTTCGCTTTCTTTGTTGAGTTTGATTTTTAAAGAGATGAATGCTTGTGAAGTGGATTGTGGCTTCATGTGATGTACGGTTGTTTGATTTGGGGAGTAATTTTCAACATGCCGAATTGTTTTATGAATGCAAGTTAATAATATGGGTGATTTCAAATAATATGATTGATTCCATTTACGAGTGGTACTTATGTTAGCTAACATTTTCTCTAACAGAATAGTACAATATGAAACGATGATGTAATGGTGGGTATTAATACACGAGTATTATATCACGATACGAGCGAGGAACGAGCGAGTATCGTAAACTTCACACGAGTGTATTAATACCCCATTACATCGAGTTTCATACGGTACTTTTTCAACGACTTTTATAAGTTAAACTTTTGCATTGAATCGTTTCGTGGCAGTTGACTGTAGGATTCCGCCAAGGCCACCTCACCCTGCCGTCGCATGGTTACTAATCCGCCTGTGAGGGAGTATAGCGCTAGTCAAATAAGATCAGAGTGGAATTACGATGTAGTTTATATTAAATAATATTTCACTAAAAAATTACTAATAATAACAGAAATTAAAACTGACAAGCATATAATATAATATCAAATGCAATTTGAATGTACACAATCGAAAGAAACATTTACTAGAACGATTCTCAATGATGAATTGTCAATATTTGGCTTGTAAACTTCTCTGTGATTGGTCAAGAACCTGTATCATAAAGAAATCTGTATTGTAGCGAATATCATTATGCAGCTGGTTGCAGCGAATAAATACCGCATTATACAATGAGAGTAGAAAAGAATATTGTCATTATATTATGATTGAATTAATCGCAAGCTATTTTAAGCATTGCCAAATTACAGGCTAAATCAGTTTTAGTCGACTTAGAAGTCATGAAATCAATGAAGGGCTTAAGGCAGCACCATGATAATCCATACAACTCAGCAAATCTCTATCCTTTCGTAAATGCTAAAACGGTCGACTCCGGCTATAGTGAACATCTTGGGACTAACATTTTTGGTTCATTATATCAGGGGTTCACTATATCCGATGAAGTAAAATTAAATAGAATTTCTCCACCGTGATTGATTTTATTTCTATAGAAATGCAGCAAAATATATTAACGGCACGAACTGAAAATTTCAATATATTTGCTTAAAAATCAATTATTTTTAATTTCTTTGTACATTCTTCATTAGTAATTTCCTAGTTCCTTCTCCAGAGTTCGTGCTCTCACCATACTTGATTCTACATAGTCCACTGTCTTTAACCATCGTAATGCAGTCTTGACATCCTTCTATTCTTCTTCTAAGTGATTAATGTAAGTGAAACGGGACCAGAAACTTGAGTTCACTATAACTGAGGGTTCACTGTATCCGAGTTCACTATAAATGGGGTCTACTCTATCTCGATTTTGGTGAAAGTGTGTTTTATCTTGACCTATGACTTGCTCATACTTTTGTTTATCTTGTAACTATAAATAGTTGACTCCGGTGATAGTGAACTTCTGGGGATCAAGATTTTTGGTTCACTACATCTGAAGTTCACTATATCCGATGTTGTCAATATTAAATAAATGTGTCCTCAACGACAAATTTTATTTACATGGAGATTCAGAAAAATTCATTAACAGCACTAAGTGAAAATTTCAATATCTTTATTTGTCCTTAAAAAATTCACACAGGTTGAAATTTAGGCATGCAATCGAGCGTCGCCGCCGCCAGATGTTGCCCACGTAGGGCACGGCCTTTGTTTCCACAGGGAAACTGAGTGGCATAAAGCCACCAGAAAGATACCCATTCTGGGTCCGCTATCTTTACTTCAGGGGAGACTTCTTTAATTATGACCTTTGGCCGAAAAAATTTTTTCAAGCTGCCTAATGTTGGAAATTTTGGCACTGAGTCGATGTATTTTTTTCAGGAGAGAATTAATTTCCAGGACATTGTATTTCCTACGTTCACGATAGCCGAGGTTCAGGTTCACTATAACCGAATCTTCTTATGCTTACTTCTAATGTATGTGAAACTTGACAAGTCAAGTTCACTAAAGCCGAGGGTTCACTATATCCGAGTTCACTGTAACCGGAGTCGACTGCATTACTTACATTGAACATATCCACATTTATTTAGAGCTTCGGGCAGTTGAGACACTCATCAAGCAGTATCGAGATATTAACTGTTACAAACAACCTGGGGCTTGCTGTTGCTAACGTAGCTTATGTGTCACTACTCAAGCCGGTCAGTTGATCAGATAGTTCAGGAACATCTATCAATATGATCATCCTGAACAGTCTTTTTGACAGTGTGTGATTTTCTGATTCTTATCACAGCACTGAGTAAGTCTGTATTTGCTTTTGTTCTGAGAAAAATAAGAATTTTTTTTCAGGCAAATATGTCGCAAAATGAAAAAAATAAATTCAGATAATTTTTAATGGGATGAAATTTGTATATAGATAAAATTCGCAACAAATGCAAAGATAATGATTTGAAGTGTAGCGAAAACCAACAATTATCTTTTTTTAATATTAAGCAAACCTTATTCGCTTTTTGCGTGATTGTTGTGAAGTTTTGTTGTTTTGATGTTGAATGGGTTTTTTCAAGCGATATTTGAAAAAATCTGTCTAATCACACATACATGTCAAATTTCAAAATCATTATTTATAATATTATGTTTTACATGTTTGATTATAATATCTCTCCTTTGTACAGAAAATACCAGAGGATATTACAAAATATGAACTGTTAATTCCTTTTACTCTCTGGTCAAAATTAGTTTACTTACTGGTCAAAACTCCGCAATTTTTTACGCATTTTCATTATAGTTTTCGGAATAGTTACATTTACATTTAATGGACAGTATAATACACAGTAAGTCATATGTTCAAAGTACTATCACTAGTATTTGTACATGTTAGGTCTTGCGCGTTACAACACGTCAAGATGAGTAATTCACTTATTGCAGTACGACTGAATTATATCATTTCGGGTCGTAGTACATTACGATCACAATCGTAATGAACGTATGAACGAATTCGTATGAACATTACGTTCGCGCTCTAATTCTCTTGTTAATTGTGCACCCACATGCAGAAAGCATAACAATCTTCATTCATCGATCAGTCCGAGTAAATTATGCAAGAAAATGACCTCCGTAGTAATACTGTGAGTGGTCTATCACAGGAAGTGCTCGGAGTAATTGGATATGCACTCACTAGCCCATAGAGCCAATTGAAATATGCACTGACGTTGTTCACTATGATCGGGATGCCGATGAACGCCGTATCTTCTATGAGGGTACTAATCTTTCTTTCACTAGTGGCCGGGCTGTTGCCTTTCGGCGTGAGTAGGGAAAAAGGTCTTGTGCGAAGTTGGACTAGAATTCTTTGGACAGTCTTTGTGGCAGGTACACACAGTGCATTTTTGTGTATGTTTGTCTACAAATACATATTTACCTGGATCGGACATTTGAGTCTCGGCGTAGAGTTCTTGTTTGGAAGCATGGCGAGTCTGGTGCAACTCTTTGCTTTCGTAACATTTCCTACCATCCGATATGGTGAATGGAAAACTCTTTATGAGATTTTTATGCGCATTGAAGGGATTTTACCAAACATGAAGAAAGAAAATGTACGACGGAATCAGTGGTTTTACTTCCAATTAATAACGATTATCACTATTACGAGTGCCGAGTTTACATCAAGCTACATCACCTGGAAAAGAGTATGGTATATAAGAACGCACTTCAAGTTAATGGTGGTAACTCACATCATATTTGATCTTCAGTACATAAATATTGTTCTGCTGATCAAAGACAGATTCGAATTTCTTAACATGAAATTGCAAACGTCAACAGAAAACAATACTGCACAAAGAAAGAACGAACGAATGTTAAAACCTCAGGACTTTCCTCAACCTCAAACGATAATTCACGTTGTCTCGCATTCATCTCCAAGTGACTCTAAAACGGCAAGACAACTAAATGACAGGAAGATATCGACGAGTGAAGAAGCATATTACCTTCTCGAAGAGGCCGCGTTGCAAGTGAATAGCATTTACGGTCTCCCTCTTTTGATTCAGATCACTTATCTCTGGTTGGAAATGATAACAGCGCTCTTCCACACGCTGTTGAAAACCTCGCATGCCCTGGAGGAGAGAACGTTCATCACTTCACTGATTCTGAACGTTGTTCGGGACGCGGTGACGATATTGGCTTTTTGTTGGGCTTGTGACTCAGCACGCGCCGAATCGCGTCGAACCAGGCGAATACTCAGCTTTCTGAGAATGCAACCGGCAAGTACTAATCGTGTAAGGATACTGAAGCGTTTCCAAAGTCATCTATTATCTTCTGCGGTAGAGTTTTCTGCTTGTGGATTATTTTCTTTGGGCCTGAAATTTTGTTTTGCATTTTTTGGAACTATGGTGGGTTACCTTATTGTCTTCATGCAGATTGAAAGAGAATAATTCTTTAATTCTTTATGTTATGAGAATTTCACCTTTCCTCAATTTTTCTCTCTCCTAATTGTGGAATTGAAATATAACTTCAAGAATATTATAGAAGAGGACCAATATGCAAATTTCCTTTAAAATGTGGTTGAGCATCTTTTGAGAAACTTTCTTTTGAATGTTTCTATAAATGCACAATTTTTAATTCATTTTTACTACAAAGTGTTTAGATTTCAAGAAAAACAATAGGAAATCATTTTAAACCACTTGTGTTTACAAATTCAATAGTGTATAAAAACACTTATAATATAAATATTAACATGAGTAATGTACCCAAAAAATGTGTTTTTTAAATAAAAAGAATAAATAAATTGTCATAATTGTCACCTTATTCAGTGCATTTTGCACTATCCATACCAAAATTTAGATAAAAAAATTTATGCTGTTTTTGAGAAAAGTCATTTAAACGTATCTGAAAATGTGCAATTTTAAACTTATTTTCACAGAAAGTGTTAGAGTTTTCGAGAACCAACTACAAGTGTACAAAAAAGACATATTAATTAAAGAACTAAATATGGATTTGTTGGGTGGTTGGTTGGTTAGTTAGTGATTCCGAGCGCGTCAACAGCTTAGGTCATTAGTCGCGTAAGTGTAATGCATTTTTCCTCGTGAGATAGTAGTGATCTATCCCCGCTGAATGGTGAGATCCGGCGCCGACGTACCTTCGACTAGTGAGGTTTCTCCCAAACCAGGTCTCTCCCACCATCGCCACAGCTGGGACAAGCTCTAAGCTCCCGACCGGTCTCCCGGAATATGTGATAGGCCATGTTAGTTTAAGTGTGTGTAAGGGGAGAGAATAGGACAAGGAAGAGGAAGGAAAGATCACACGCGGACCGTGGCTCATTTGTTAGGGTACTGCTCCGGCATTCGCCTAAATATGGAGAATGAATTTAATTTGAAGAAATAATCTTCAAAGTTGTAGCTGCAGGATGATACCAAAAAATTTAAAACATTTGTAATTTTCGAAAATTCAGAATTAACAGTGAATTTCGGACCTATGCCATCTTTATAATTATATTATTCTCTATTATCAAAAGAAATGTAAGGAAAAAAATTGGAACCAATTTTAAGAAAAATTTCCAAAATCATATATATTTGAGTCGCGCTAGATCAAGCGGAGAATTTTTATTTTGGTGAAAACCCTACGAATGCTTTAGGAGGTAGTAATGTTCACAGACGGACGGACATATTGAAAACAAACAAACATTTATTCGAAATCAGAGGACCGCAAAGAGAGCATTTCCGTTAAAATCTCGAAATCGATTTCACGCAGCATGACATACCTTTCTTTATAGTACTTATATTATTCGCTATACATATGCCTACATAAGAAAGTAACAAGATATTTAATGTAATCAATTTGAGTAAAAATATTCATTTATTGTTTATATTGGTTACTTTATCATATTTTAGTTCTATTACTTTCGTAATTCTTTCGAGTATGACAATATTAAACATGTAGGATTGTTAATATTTATACATTCAAATCACTCGCATTATGAACTAATGTAATTAAAGTTATCCTTCAATAAGAGTTAACTATGCCAACACTTATATTACTGTTTCCTACGGCTTCTCGTTTATCCCTTGTTCGCCCCGAAATCAGTAGAAGGGACAAGCGCTCTGTCGGAGCGAATTGCGCCGTAACATACAGCTTTAACATGATTGATTGGTATAAACCCGAGAACGCCTGGCGTGCACAAACTTTTGTGTCGTTGTGTACAGCCGGTATTAATCATATTACGGTAGTTTGCGGATATAACCAGATTCTGGAACAATATGTTGGCTCAACAAATTCGTATCCGGCGGATGGGGCCAGCAGATGCGTCGGGGTAGCGTGTTACACTAAATTGCAATTTAAAATGTCACCGGCATATCAATTAGCCATGCGACATACGCACCCGCGCCCGCCCAGCCGTTGCTGACGCCTCTGCTTCTCCTACTGCGTCCTGGCTAACTGAGAGTAATGGCACCTGTATCTGTAAGGGACAAATTTTCGACATTCCTCTAGGAAAGGGACACTACTTCTCCATCCGCGCAGAAAATTTCCTAGTTTTACCTTCTAGACCGGGAGCCAGCAAGAAAATCCACGTATGATAAGCTCAAAGCTAAAACTTTCGAGATATTCAAAAAATTGTGCAGCTCAACGCCGACACCTACAGGCCACCATACTTGCGTTTCCCTGTTCCTTATAACACTGGCTAACTTCTCCAAAAGTTTTAGCTTTGAGCTTATCATACGTGGATGTTCTTGCTGGCTCCCGGTCTATCCACAACGAGACGCCAATGACGCAGGCGTTGGCAACCCCTAATTGTATAACCTTGGCTGTCTGGGACGAGGCGCGTCTGTGACATGGGGGCTGACGTTTCGAGCCAACATATTGCCTTCCGCAGAGCTGTAAGCGGCTCGTTCCGGACAGCCAAGATACTGCAAACTCTGGTCGCAGAAGCCTGCGCATTCATTATTCCGTAATTATGTTGTTTTTTGTACTTTCTTTGAAATGTCTATAGTTATAACTACAAAACCTACTTTGTTTGTATTCAAAGAATCGATATATGTGTAGTAAGAACAAGCTTGAGTAGCTTATGAATGAATTTTTTTAATTAATATAGAATTTACTACACAAGTCTAGATGGTCTACTGACTACACAAGTCAGATGGTCTAAGCAGACGAAAATGATTCAGTTTTAAATTTTAAATAAATGCAGTAAAATGTTATTCTCTAATAAAATAGATTCGGTAAACTCCCGTCAACAATAGGAACGTCGCTTTCACCTAGTTTCGATGAATTTCGAGCGACCATTCTTCCTCTCTTCATTGCTCTGTTTGTGTTAATGAGTTTTTGAAATTAAGTTTTTTTCATGCAGCTGACATTTGATCACTTCAAAGCTATTCCTGTTGAATACTGTATTTATTACTGTCCGTCTTGTAACCTTGGTTGGGAATTTACGACACTTGTTCCTGAAGGTACTACTCTTTTTAATTTCACTTAAATAACATTTTTGAGGTATCTCTTACATATTTTTACTACTGAATATATTACTAGTGTGTTTTCTGTATATCGCATTTTTTTGCATAGTTTTAAGGCATGTAAATTTGCGAATAGATAAATAAATACATCAAGTTTTCTGTTTTAAATGTAAATATTATTTTCACTGTTCCGGTCATAATACAGAATTCAACATAATAGTATACAACATGAAGTAAATTACACTGACATTTGCATGGTAGAATATGACCATTGTTAAAATTAGCATACATCCGTCATTTTTAAAGATAAATTTGTGTTTTAGTTTCATTGTCACGTTATCATCCTCGTTCATACACATAGCTCACAGTCTACGTACAAAATACGTGAATTTTATTCTTCTCATTAATAATGATTCAGGTACTGGCGCGAACAAAGAATTATTGCTGCAGGCATCGCAATAAAGCTCTTTTGAATTCTCTTTTAGTATTTACCAGTAATTATGCCTGTCGGCACTCGTAATAAATACAATGAAGGATGTACTTGTCTCATTCGCTGTTTCATCATAAAAATCTTTTCACGCCGGATGATTAATACGTAAACATATAATTTCCTGTGTGTATCTTCTCTCGCACAAATCAAAACTGCACAACAAATGTGTTACTGCATTTATGATTAATTCCTACAAGATTTAGAAGCATTTCAATTAATTGTTTAAATGAAAAGGAATAAACCATGAAATCCATTTCTATTGATATATCTACTCTATATCTCTTCTGAAAAATTGGTATTTATATCCATTTATATTTTAAAATAAAATATCTCAATTTCGTGAAAAAATGAGAATTGACTCACTACAATGATTTTTCACGTTAAGAAGGCATAAGAGGTTCTAATGGACAATGATTTTCTAATGGATGCATAATGTGTAGTGTTATCAAATCTGTTAGAAATGTAAATAAAAAAAATGGGAATCTTGAATAGAATTAAACTTGAAATACGATAGTTAGAACGAAAAATGTCTTATTAGATGAAGTATTTAAAAAACATAATGAAAACTTTAAATTCCTATGAAACTATATTGAAAAATATCATTTCATTAAAATCCGTTAAACACTGATAAGTGCAGGATTTATTACAAAAAATCAATGGAACAGTTTAATAACCATATATAATGACAAGTTGTAAACGTTTTTCAAAATATTGTCTAGGAAAATATATTTTCGATGAATACTGTGTGGTGTGCACATGTTCTTTCTGAAGAAAAAATGTCGGTGGCCTTTTTCGCACTTAAAGTTCAAGTAAAAATGTTTGGGAAATTAATGAAGTTATTCTTTTCATTATCAGCGGTGACAAGTCCCTACCCGCTTGCTCGGGCGTGTCGGTCGCGCGCGGACAGCCCTGGCCGCCCCGCCACGGTTGCCTTCCTCTCCGGCCGAGGGACCGGTAGCAGTAGCTCAGTGCATCAACTGATGTCACTGCAGCACTTCTAACCGGGAGGTCCTAGGTTCGAGTCCTGATGGCGGCAGGGTTTTCGACACTAGCTTTTCAGCTAGGTCGAATTCAGTCGCTGTCTGGAGGAGAATTCTAGCGGCCGGCTGCTCTGATCGGTAGTTTTCCGTGGTTTCTCCGATCAACACCAGGCGAATGCCGGAGCAGTACCCTACAAAACGGGCCACGGACCGCGCGCGATCTGTCCTTCCTCTTCCTTGTCCTATCCTCTCCCTTAACACACACACACTTACACTTACATGCACTACACTACCACATACTCCGGGAGACCGGTCGGGAGCTTAGAGCTTGTCCCGGCTGGGGCGGTGCCCCGCTGGTGGGAGAGTCCTGGTTAGGGGGAAACCCCACTAGCCGACGGTAGGTCGGCGCCGGATCTCGCCATCCAGTGGGGGAAGATCACCGCCATCTCCCGAGAAAAAACATGTACTACACTAACGGGACAAATGACCGCCTGGTATCGGTGAAACCACGGAATGCTACCGATCAGAGCAGCCGGTCGTTATAATTCTCCTCCAGGCAGCGGATGAATTTTTCATAGCTATGTAGCCAGTGTCGAAAGTTATTTACATCGTACAGACAGAAAACACATGTAGGGTCTTTCTGAAAATAAAAATAAAACAACAACAAACAAACAAACAAACAACCGTGACGAACGTACTACGACGAAGTATGAGCTTTCCAAACAAAGCATGATATACGAGACTCAGCCAGGCAGTTCTCGCGCCGAATTTCTCTGACCCCTTTTTCTCTATTATGAATTTGAATATGAGATACCAGAACCTCTCTGAAGATATATTACGGGCAACCATGAGATTATTATAGGTCTTGTTAGAAAGAATACAAAAACTTGATATTTTATATACGATGTCGGAAACGATTATGAATAAACACTGTTCGTTGATTAGTTGTTATAAATGTACAATGCACTCTTTTCAGAAATAAGAGCAGAAAGTATAGTTGTTTTAAGAAGAAGATTCTTTAGATTTAATGGTATCATCTACTCCTTTAAACATATTTAAAGAAGAAATAGTTTATTACTATCATCAAACAAAAACAATTTAATTTTACAATTTTGTGTTTGGCATCACACTACATTTGTGATTTCATCCCAACAACACAGTATCAGCCCTACAAGCAAATACGATACTTGGATTCCAAGTCAAATACATTGGACTAATTCGTTTTAGGTTCATATTATACATTGTCATCTAACGACAACAAACATTTCCCATATATACAAAAAGCAATATTACTTTATATGTAACAGTCGCTCATGCTCTCCTAGATTTCAATTTACGCGCGAGGGTTGGCATTTTTCATTTTCATTGTTGATCCCATCTCCTAGTATGAGTCTAATCTCCACCATTCCTTTCTGCCCGAAGTTGCACTCGAGTGGTTTGCGCGCGGCTTCTGAGATCAGTGAAAGAGACTCTTGTTCTGCCTTTGATATCCGACAATTTTTATATTCTCAGTACTCGTACTTATTATTTCTGTAGCAATCATGATCAGAGATGATTAATTTAAATACAGAATATAAGTTTTTTACAAGTAGGAAATAAAAGAATAAAAAAATAAATAAATGATTTACAAAAGTGCAATAAAACTTAATTCAATTTCTTTAGTCACTTTCATTACGTTTCTCTAGTGACAACGCAGTCAATTACATATGAACGTGTAAATTCGAAATTCACAATTTTCACATTTGCTTCATACTTTCTCGCTACGAAGTAAAGAGAACGTTATATAATGCTGCGCGAAAAAACGGCGAATTTTCGGCAGAAATACTTTTAATGCCGGTTCCTCGTAACATACAAGTGGATAAATCCAATTGCTAAATTTACAAACAAATCCTGTAACTCGTGGAGCAGCCATAATCCAAGTTTTGTGGGTCCATGATAGCAAACATTTGATTGGCGGCAAAACGTCTGCCTGTGAACAACACTTTTGGCCAAACTGTTTAGCCGATTTTCTTCTAAATTGATATTACTCAATTGATTTTACTCAATTGATTTTAGTCAATTGATATTACTCAAATTGATATTACTCAATTGATATTACTCAAATTGATATTACTCAATTGATATTACTCATTTGGCTGATGTCGCGTCCCGTGGAATTTGAAACTGATATTTTAATTTGAAGGGTACAATATTTTAAAAAATGGCTCCATGATTTTTGGAAACCCATTATATTTTGTTGTTGTATAGTGGAAAATACATTTAAGAGAATGGTGGACGTATCATATTCGTTGAAAACACTAATTTTTCGAAAATTTCAAAAGTTCATTAGGTTTTAGAAGTCTTCCTACAATTACGAAGAAAGATATTTTTTCATTTAATGCCATCTGTTCTTTAAATATAGATTTTGAAATATGGTCAAGTTCAAGTTTTCAAACATTTGAGTACTTTTCGCGTGATTTTGCGTGCAAATACGCTCGAGAAAGTACGTGCGGTTTCTGCACCGCTGGTTATCTTTATGAAAACGCTTGTGTTTTATTACGTATACCATTGCAGTCTCATGACAAGTAAACTAATTATTTTCATCTCTACGTTTTGAATGGTCATGAATGTTATTTCTTAAAGAAGAGCAGTTCAATATAATACCTTAAGATTCACTTCGTCGACGTGGACGAGGTGGCTAAGAGCGTATACGGACATGCTTTGATCCGGATTGTGGCTTCGAGTCCCGCCTTGGGCACGGATTTTTGTCCCTTGTCTCTCATGAGTTGTTGCAAAGTGCCACGCGTTCTGCTGACCCCGGATCAGAGAAGCCCACAAGTGTGTTGGTAACGAATGTGCATCTCATCGAAACATAAAGGTTAACCGGTTGCCATCTGGCTAAAAGCCCTAGTAAAAAATATATTTATTTTAATCGAGAATACCTTTGGTTTGGGATGGATGATCGAAGCAGAAGTAGCCAGTAGAACAGCTCCTTGCCAACACACGATCTTCCTTAGAGGGTAACTAAATTAGTATTTCTGCTCACATGGCTGCCTCGAAGGGGCCCCCTTGAACAGAGTTTGAAGCGCTCTGCCCGAAACGGAGCCCAGCAGCGCGTGCAGTGGGAGCGCCGGGAACCGCAACGAGCGACCGCAGGTTCCGCAACACTCGAGTCCTTCCACGAAGCGCCCAACTTGGGCGCGACGCACGCGCGCGCGCGGCCCCACGCGTCGCCGGCTGCCAGGCAGCGCACAGTGCGCCGCTCCCCCTGCTCCAACGGCCACTTCCATTAAGCGGTCACCTCCACCAACTAGTTGTCTTCGTGTTCGGATTACGTGGCTCGGCGCATTAAGTGATGACCCGGCAGAGCCTCTGATTGGGATGTCCTAGAGTTCGAGTCCTGTCGGTGATAGGTTCAGCCACTGTCAGGGAGAGAATTTCCGCACGCCGAGCCTAGCTGCCCCAACGGCCACTCCCATTAAGCGGTCACCTCCACCAACTAGTTTTCTTCGTGTTCGGATTAGGTGGCTCGGCGCATTAAGTGATGACCCGGCAGAGACTCTGATCGGGATATCCTAGAGTTCGAGTCCCGTCGGTGAAAGGTTCAGCCGCTGTCAGGAAGAGAATTTCTGCTCGCCGCGCCTCGCTGCCCGAACGGCCACTTCTATTAAACGGTCACCTGCAGCAACTAGTTTTCTTCGAGGAACTCAGTCCGGCTTAGGTGGCTAGGCGCATTAAGTGATGACCCGGCAGAGCCTCTGATTGGGATGTCCTAGAGTTCGAGTCCCGTCGGTGATATAGGTTCAGCTGCTGTCAGGAAGAAAATTTCCGCTCGCCGCGCCTCGCTGCCCCAACGGCCACTTCTATTAAGCGGTCACCTCCACCAACTAGTTTCCTTCCTGTTTGGCTTAGGTGGCTCGGCGCATTAAGTGATGACCCTGCAGAACCTCTGATCGGAATGTCCTAGAGTTCGAGTCCCGTCGGTACAGGTTCAGTCGCGTCAGGAAGAGGTTTTGCTCGCCGCGCCTCGCTGGCCCCAACGGCCACTTCCATTAAGCGGTCACCTCCACCAACTAGTTGTCTTCGTGTTCGGATTAGGTGGCTCGGCATATTAAGTGATGACCCGGCAGAGCCTCTGATCGGGATGTCCTAGAGTTCGAGTCCCGCCGGTGATAGGTTCAGCCGCTGTCAGGAAGAGAATTTCTGCTCGCCGCGCCTCGCTGCCCGAACGGCCACTTATTGAGCGGTCACCTCCACCAACTAGTTGTCTTCGTGTTCGGATTAGGTGGCTCGGCATATTAAGTGATGACCCGGCAGAGCCTCTGATCGGGATGTCCTAGAGTTCGAGTCCCGCCGGTGATAGGTTCAGCCGCTGTCAGGAAGAGAATTTCTGCTCGCCGCGCCTCGCTGCCCGAACGGCCACTTCTATTGAGCGGTCACCTCCACCAACTAGTTTTCGACATGTTCGAATTAGGTGGCTCGGCGCATTAAGTGATGACCCGGCAGAGACCCTGATTGGGATGTCCTAGAGTTCGAGTCCCGTCGGTGATATAGGTTCAGCTGCTGTCAGGAAGAAAATTTCCGCTCGCCGCGCCTCGCTGCCCCAACGGCCACTTCTATTAAGCGGTCACCTCCACCAACTAGTTTCCTTCCTGTTTGGCTTAGGTGGCTCGGCGCATTAAGTGATGACCCTGCAGAACCTCTGATCGGAATGTCCTAGAGTTCGAGTCCCGTCGGTGATAGGTTCAGTCGCTGTCAGGAAGAAAATTTCTGCTCGCCGCGCCTCGCTGCCCCAACGGCCACTTCTATTAAGCGGTCACCTCCACCAACTAGTTTTCTTCGTGTTCGGATTAGGTGGCTTGGCGCATTAAGTGATGACCATGCAGAGTCTCTGATCGGGATGTCCTAGAGTTCGAGTCCCGTCGGTGATAGGTTCAGTCGCGGTCAGGAAGAAAATTTCTGCTCGCCGCGCCTCGCTGCCCCAACGGCCACTTCCACTAAGCGGTCACCTCCACCAACTAGTTTTCTTCGTGTTCGGATTAGGTGGCTCGGCGCATTAAGTGATGACCCGGCAGAGCCTCTGATTGGGATGTCCTAGAGTTCGAGTCCCGTCGGTGATAGGTTCAGCCGCTGTCAGGAAGAGAATTTCTGCGCGCCGCGCCGCGCCTCGCTGTCTCAACTGCCAATTCTATTAAGCGGTCACCTGCAGCAACTAGTTTTCTTCTTGGAACCCAGTCCGGCTTAGGTGGTTCAGCACATTAATTGATGTCCTTGCAGAGCCTCTGATCGGAATGTCCTAGGGTTCGAGTCCCGTCAGTGATAAGATTTCCGACACTGGCTTGTCAGCTTGATCGACTACACCCGAAGTCTGGAAGAGAATTTCAGTGGCCGACTGCGTGAGCCGGCAATCTGCGCGCCGGCAACCGGCACAGCGCGCGGCGCCTCCCTGCTCCAACAGCCACTTCCATTAAGCGGTCACCTCCAGCAATTAGTTATCTTCGTGAAACCCTGCCCGGCTTAGGTGGCTCAGCGCATTAATTGATGTCCCGGCAGGGCCTCTGGTAGGAATGTTTAGGGTTCGAGTCCCGACGGTGATAGGATTTCCGACACTGGTTAGTCTGCTAGAGCGAGTTCAGCCACTGTCTGGAAGAGAATTCCAGCGCGCAGCTTCTCTATGCACCAATGATTGCGTCCATTAAGCGGTAACCTCCAGCGACACTGTTTTTCTTTCTTGCTTCGCAGTAGAAAGAAAGTTACGTTTTGCTGAGCAAAAATATGGCCAATATTTGGCATAAATCCTCTTATTATAAGGCCCTGGTAACGAAAAAGTGGATAAATCCAGTTGCTAAATTTAGAAAAAATCCTTCATCGTGGTGTAGCCAGAATCCATGTTCCTGATCGCGAAAAATCGCGAAAAATGACTGCAATACACCTGTTCGTCTATCTATGAACAACGCTAGTGGCTAAACAGTTCAGCCAATTTTCACCAAATTAATATTCCGTAATCAATCTGAATGGTTTCACGGCTTCTTGAACTTGAAACCGAATTTTAATTTTTGATGTCCCAAAGACATTTTCAAAATTTTCAAAAATTATGCCCCCATCGTTTTGTTGTTGTTGTTGTTGTTGTTGTTGTTGGATAGTGTGATGGATGTTTCAGAGAATGGTGTAGGTCTCATGTTCGTTGAAAACCACAATTTTTCGAAAATTGCAAAAGTTCAAAATTGTTTCGGCGTCTTCAAGTAAAATATTAAAGATAGAAAATTTCTCCCTTAACAAAATCTGTTCCTCAGAGATAGATTTTAAAATAAGTTTTAGAAAATTTTATTTTTACAAAAAAGTACGATATATGTTAATTTGGAGAGAAATTGCGGAATAAATAGTATTACGTAAGTGTTACTAAGGGTGAAATGTGCTATTTTAACCCCACTAGTTTCTTCGTGGAACCTACCCTGGCTTTGGTCGCTCAGCGTATTTCTTGATGTCACTGCAGGGCCACTGATCGGGGCATCCTAAGGTTCGCGTTCCTTCGGTGATAGGATTTTCGAGGTGCGGCCTGGGTGGGGGTGGGGGGAGAGGGTTCCACGGGCGGGAGTGGCGGGGCGGGTGAGGAAGAGTGGCGAGGTGGAGGGAGGCTGGAGGATGCGGAGCAGGCCGTGGTGGAGTGAGGCATCGAGAGACGTAGGGGCGGAGCGGAGTAGGGCAGGTTGAGGTGTGGCGGGCCGGAATGAGGCTGGGAAGTCTTAAGCGGTATGCAGAAGGGCGGGGGAAGAATTAGGAGCGGCGGGGAAGGGAAGAGCGGGATGGGAGATGGCGTGGAGACATGGCGTGGCGCGGCGTGGCGTGGTGTGGTGTGGCGAGGTCAAGTGAAGACTGTTGTGACGTGGGATTTGGCGGGGAGTGGGGGCGCAACGAGCCGTGGCGTGGTGGATTGAATCTAGGTAGGACGAGGAGGAAACTAAGGCGTGGAGTAGTATGGCGTGGCGTGGCGTGGCGAGGCGAAGGGGGTGTCGTGAAGCATGCTGAGGTTTGGTAACGTGTGGCGAGGTGCGGGTGGCGCAGCAAGTTGTGGTATGGTGAGACTAGGCTAGGCGGAGTGGGGAAGAGTGATGCGGGGAGAGGCGGGTTCTGGCGGGGAGCGGTGAAGCGAGGAGGGGTGTGTCGTGGGAATTGAAGGATGTGGTGGGGCATGTCTGGGATTGGTGAGGTGTGGCGAGGAGAGGGCGGCGCAGCAAGTTGTGGTGCGGCGAGGCTAGGGGTGGCGGGGAGGAGTGAAGCGTAGCGTGGGGGGCGGGACGAAGCGAGAAGGGGCGTGTCGTGGGCTGTGGCGGGGAGAATGGGATGTGGTGGACCATGGCAGGGATTGGTAAGTTGTGGCGAGGAGAGGGCGGCGCAGCAAGTCGTGGTGCGGCGAGGCTAGGTGGGGCGGGGAGGTGTGATGCGGGGCGAGGAGGAGTGATGCGGGGCGTGGCGGGGCGCAGAAAAGTGAGGAGGAGCGTGTCGTGATCTGTAACGGGAGTGAGGAATGTGATGGGGCATGGCGGGACTTGGTGAGGTGTGGCGAGATAAGGGGCGCAGTGAGGCAAGGAGAGGGTGGCGCAGCAAGTCGTGGTGCAGAGAGGCTTGGCGAGACGGGGAGGAGTGATACTTAGCGTGGCGTGTTGGGGCAGGGAGCGGTGAAGCGAGGAGGGGCGTGTCTCGGACTATGGCGGGGTTTGCTAATATGTGGCGAGGAATGGGTGGCGCATCAATTCGTGGTGCGGTGAGACTAGGCGGGGTGGGCAGGAGTCAAGTGTGACGTGGCGGGGTGCGGCGAAGCGAGGAGGAACGTGTCGTGATTTGTAGCGGGGTTGCTAATGTGTGGCGAGGATGATGGGTGGCGCAGCACGTCATGGTGCAGCGAAGATAGTCGGGGCGGGGAAGAGCAAAGCGTGGCGTGGTGGGGCAGGGCCGGGCGGGGCGGGGCAGGGAGGGGCGTGGCGGGGCGGGGGCGGGAGCGGGAGGCTCGGCGGCAACGAGGGCGTGTCGTGGGCTGTGGCGGGGAGTAAGGAATTTGATGGTGCGTGGCGGGTCTTGGTGAGGTGTGACGAGATTTAGTGGCGCAGTGAGTCGCGGCGTGGCGAGGCGGAATGGGGCTAGGCGGGGCGGAAAAGGGGTGAAGCGTGGCGTGGCGGGGCGTGGTGGGGCGGGGCGTGGCGGGGCGGGGCGGGGCGGGGCGGGGG